>SNQJ01S0028357.1:34088-49217 GCA_010110895.2 Picea sitchensis
CTCCTTCTCCTCTGCTCAAGACTCGTTGTATTTTCTGGAGTTCCTCTGGTTCTCCTTCTACAATTCCTGTTGCATTCTCTCTCCCCACACTTCCTTTCTTTCTTTTTCCTGAAGGTTGTGTGTGGCGCAAACTTTCCCGCAGTGGTTAGGTCTAAGGTCTTCTACGGATGGGCGGTTCACCCCCATCCCCTCATTAACTCATGAGGAGCCTCCCCACCTATCGTCCTGGTGAGTAATTCATTCCAAGGACAGAAAGCATCTTTGGTCTTTGAGCCAGTAAAGACCAATACGGTATTGGTTCGGTGGAAGTTAACACCACCATTCTAGGTGCCTTCCACCACCTTTCATTAGCCATCATGGTCTCTTTTTTCAGCACATCCCCCTCTCAGCAGTCATGCAACGTATATATACACACATCATTTACATTTTTCAACCCTTTATACAGGGTCCGTCAAATCACACAGTCACATCTTGGAGTTTTCCATAATTCTTGGCCAATATAGTTATTTTTATAGACTGGGGGAAACAGGGTGTTATAGGAACAAAGGGCTGAATATGCTGAGATATTAAAGGATTTTTCTTATGTGTTTGCCTGGACTTATGAGGATCTCAGAACATACGACACAAACATCATTGAGCATAAGATCCCATTGAAGGAACAGGCCAAACCATTTAGGCAGAAGCTGAGGCAGATCAACCCCATGTTGTTGCCTATCATGGACAAAGAGGTAAAGAATATTTTGGACGCTCAGATTATCATTCCTTTAAGGCATTCTGAATGGGTGGATAACTTCATCCCAGTGAAAAACAAGAGTGGAGAAACCATACTTTGTGTCGATTTCAGAAAACAAAATAGAAGCTCCAAGAAGGAAAATTACCCATTCCTGAAAATGGAGCACATATTGCAAAGGGTGACAGGTGCGTACAGGATGTCCATGATTGACGGATTTTTTGGCTACAATCAAATTTTTGTCTTACCTGAGGATAGAGAGAAGACAACATTCACCACTCCATTGTGAACATTCATGTATGCCAAAATGCCCTATGGATTGATAAACGCAAGAGCAACCTTCCAACGAGCCATGGACATCGCTTTCATTGGAGAAAGGGATAAAATTGTAGTCATCTATCTGGATGACATTACAGTCTTCTCCAGATCTGATAAAGAACATTGCCAACATCTAAGAAGGGTCTTCCTAAAATGCAGAAGTTTTGGTCTCTCCCTAAATCCCAAGAAGTCTTTGTTTGTCATGTGAGAGGGAAAATTGTTGGGGCACATAGTATCATTTGAGGGGGTCAAGATTGATTCAAGTAGAGTAGAAGCTATCCAACCTTATCACTTCCCCGATCCTGGAAGGAAGTTCATTCTTTCCTGGGCAAGATTAATTTTCTAAGAAGTTTTGTTTCAAATTTTGTTGAATTGGTGAAGCATATTGCAACCATGCTCAGGAAGGGGAATGAAGTAAAATGGACTGCTGAGTCGAGAAATTAATTCAATCAAATCAAGAAGGCCTTGACTAAGGCACAAGTTCTTATCAATCCTAATTATTTCAAGGATTTTCTGATTTTTTCCTTTGCTTCTTTTAACACAGTGACAGTTGTTTTATTGCAGAAGAATGTCGAGGGGTTGGAGAAGCCTATTTCCTTTTTTAGCAAGGAATTAAGAGATGTAGAGATCAAATATAACATCATGAAGAAGCAGGCCTATGCTTTGGTGAAAGCCCTAAAATCTTTCAAGATCTATGTTTTGAATTCAAAGATCATTGCATTTGTCCCTTCAGCTTCTGTGAAGGAGATTCTCATTCATCTCGACGTGGATGGGAGAAGGAGAAAATGAATTACTAAAATCCTTGAATTTGACTTGGAGATAAGACCCACTAAGTTGGTTAAGGGTAAAGGTTTAGCCAAGCTGATGTTTGAAACTACTTGCAAAGCCTTAGGGGTAAATTTCATCAATGCTTTCTCAGAATATCAGCAGGGTGAGTTGTTTGATACGAGTTCTCAAGCCTACCCTCCCTTAGCAGAATGTGCTTGGTACAAGGACATCATTTTATTTCTATAGAAGTTGCAACCTCCTAATGACATGGAAAAAAGCAAAGTGATATATTTAAAGCTCAGATCAATTAAATATTGCCTCATTGATCAAGTTTTGTATTGGAAAGATGCTCTAGGGGTGCTATTGAGATGTTTAGACCCGCAGGAAGCCCAAAAAGATCATGTTTGACTTTCATGATAGATAGTGTGGGGGACATCACTTCTAGAAAACCATAGTCTACAAGATTCTCAGAGCTGGCTATTTCTAGCCTATCCTATTCACTGATGTTTGTGATAAAATCAGGGCTTGTGTCAAGTGTCAGAAATTCTCAAGAAAACAACAGCTCAAGTCCTTTCCTTTGAAACCTATGGTGGCTTTAGGACCCTTTCAACAGTGGGACCTAGATTTTATCAAGGAGATTCATCCATCTTCTAGTGGTCAGCACAAGTGGATCTTGACTGCCACATATTACTTTACCAAGTGGATAGAAGTTGTCCCCACAAGGAGTGCTTCTCACAAGATAATCATTGGTTTTCTTGAGGATATTATACCAAGGTTTGGCTGTCTGAAAAGAATTTTCACTGATAATGCTGCATCCTTTAAAGCTGAACCATTGATTCAATTCTATGAGTAGTTTGGAATTGCATTGATTCACTCAACTCCTTACTACCCCCAAGGGAATGGGCTGACAGAGTCTTCTAACAAGAGCCTTATAAAGATCATCAAAAGAATGTTAGAAGACAATAAGAAAGCATGGGATTCAAAGCTCAAGTTTTCTCTGTGGGATGATAGAGTGACAACAAAAATATCTCTTGGGATCTCTCCTTTTCATCTTGTGTATGGATTTGAGGCCATATTTCCTTCTCATCTTGCCTTTCCAGTGGAAAAATTCTTTTAGGACTACCAAGGAGAACCTAATGACATGGTCAAGAGGATACTGCATCTAGTAGAAGTGTAGTAGACTAGGGAGAAGATACTAGACAAAGCACATGAACATCAACAGAAGATCAAGTAGGCTTTTGACAGGAAAGTAAGAAAGGAGGATTTCCAGCTGGGAGATCTAGTGCTAAAATGGGATGCACCCAAGTAGGAAAAAGGCAAGCATGGTAAATTTGATACCCTGTGGATCAGCCCCTTCAAAATCTCTGAGATATTCCCTAATAATACTTACAGGTTGCAGAATTTGGAGGGAAATGAAGTTTTTGGTGGCCTTCTTAATGGGAACTTTCTAAAAACGTTTTTTGTTTAAATCCACAGTCGCCGTCCCACCATTGTAAATGCCATTCTTGTTTTTATGTCTATTTTGTTTTAAATAGCTAGACTCCATAACCCAATACTATGGCATTGGAACTACTTTTCTTGGCAGCTCGCAGGGAGCATGCCATCCCATGTGGAGCCAAATGTTATCACATAAACTTGCCATAGTATTGTGGGTTTGTGTTTTCTACCCATGTCTGTAGTTTTTCCCTGTCTCTCTCCTTTTCGCAAACCCAATCTTAAGTTTTTCCCTTTCAGCTTGTAGTTTTTTCTTCTATTTTCCTTCATTCGTTTGAATGACCTGTTTTCCTTGTCATCTTTCCTGAGAAGTCTCGGACCTCTACTTTGTTGTTTTCTCTAAGGTTGATCACTTCCCTCTTTTTCTCTATCACTGATCCTTTTTCTTTCCCAAGCCCTCAGTCAATCATCCAAATGTCTGTTTACAGAGGCCAAAGTCGTAAGCACAAAGCACAACACTTAGAGCGATCTGATATAGACTCGGAACAAGCGAGCAAGCAAGTTCAAAGATAAGGCGAGCAATAAAGTTCAGAGATCAGTGACGAGTTTTAATTGCGGGAATCAGGAGTATGAAGAGTTGTTGAAGTTGTTTGTAGAAGGTCCGAACTCCCGAAACCCAAAATTGAAGTGGATCATCTGATCCAGCAAGACACGTGGCACCATATCCGAATCGCAGGGAAAGTCATTTCAGGAAGGCTAAAGTGAAGAATGTGCCAAAGGTCTGAGTCCCGAAGTGTCGAAGGTCTAGAATCCCAAAATGTCGATATTTATCTGGCTCGTCCAATTCAAAGGGACGCATGGCCCCGGATCCGAGAATTCACGATTTTGCAAGTCGAAGGTTTCAACATGGAGCACGACGCAAGTTCACGAAACATATGGGATTTGGGCCCAGGATCACAACCCGTGGTCATATGGAAAGCAGGGCCATAAATAATGTAAGTGCCTATTGAGTGGTGGGTGGCTATGGTTTTTGAGCAATCATCCTAGCTGTTAAGTTCAAAGAAATCCTGATCGTCGATCTGGATAGGCCATTTCGCAAGATTGAGCATCGGGGTATTTGGAATAAAGTGTAGTGAAGACTCCTGAAATGTGAAATCTCAAAATTTCACATAGGATCTCTAGGTCATGACCCGAGGTCACTTGGAGCGATGGAGAGGAGTTGTACCAAAGGTTGAGAGTTCCCATATTGTTCTCAGGAGAATATCTGCATGGTTTCAGGGCACCATAATTGAATTGAAGGAGTCATGAGCATCACCTGGAGCATTCATGGGTGCTAGACCTCATCCCGATCCTGATGAAAGTATTTAATTAAAATGGGGGAAGTGGTTGAAACCTCATCTCACCCCATAAATGGAAAGCATGGAAGGATTGGCCTTGGAGGAAGATTGTCATCACAAAGTTCCCCTATCAATGGATCCTCCTGCAAAGTCCATACTGATATGAGCTCGCATCCAACAAAAGAATGCAAGTGAAGCTTGATAGAAAAAGATACAGACGTAAAGATTTGATTGTTATAGCTAGGTCATACTCCTAGTGGTGGCAAGTTTTTCTGAGTATAAATACTCATTTTTTATATTTTGTTAAGGTCGATGGTTGAGCTAATATCGTATATGTAAAGTTTTAGTAAAGCCCTTGGTTCTCTGGTTAAGTATTGAATTTTGAGACTTCTTGTTTAAATGAAATTCAACCTTCTTTTCCACCTCTTTTTCCTCTAATATTGAAGGCTCAAGCATGGATGATCCAGTTGAGTTGTTGTAATCATGTTGTGATGTATGTTTGATTGCAATGTTGTTACATCGTCTTCATTTTTTTGAAATTTTGGATTCAAGAGGATCTTGTATTCAAAGATTTTCCTCCTTAGGCTACTGGAAGACCAGATGTCCATAGCACTCCTTTGCATTTTCTCCTCAAGTTCTGCCCCCTACTCACCCTTGCTGCAACTTATTGACTGAATTTAGATCAAGACCTCATCTGCCTATGCATATCAGCCCATTTTTCTAAGTTAAAGTGATACTATAATGAGTTTGCATCCATTAGACCCCCCTTAAATTTATTCATCGTGACATAAAACTGATGGGTACTGGGCTTACCTCTGTTGCAATCCAGAGGTGACTTCTAGTGCTAACAATCTCCATATTTAACAACCCCATTTGAACTAGAATTTTTCCACTATTGTTTTTACCAGAGAAATCAATGTGAAGTAGTTGGGCATATATGCAAAGAGATGGAATTGTTCCACTCAAGTTGTTGACACTAAAGTTGAGGTGGAACAACTAATCATAATTCTCGAGGGCTAGAATCATTTGACTCAACTTGTTGAAACTAAATTCCATGTACAATAGCTAAGTAAAATTGCTTAGAGCTGGAGGGATGTGACTAGTTAATGAGTTCCAGGATAAGACAAGATATAGTAGACTTCTTTTTAAACCAAAAAAAAGAATGAATTGGACCACTAATATTGTTGTGGGTAATGGAAAACTCTTGAAGGGATGTGTAGTTTCTTACAGAAGTTGTCATACTACCACCCAGAAAATTCCCATTCAAGTTTAGATGATCCAACTATACTAGACAACCAAACTCTATTGGTACGATCCCCATCAAACTATTACAAGAAAGATTCAATGTGTGCAATAATTAGAGGCTAAGGAGAGATGGGGAAAAAGTACCTTTCAATTGTTATTTGGAATCCACGCCAAGTATATCATCATCACATATGGAAACAAGAAGTATTACGATAACATATTTTCTAGTATGTCTCTTGCAGGTAATACCATACCATGAGAATACCTCCTTTGATTTCTCAGTTGTCTAGTTGGACCACTTTCCAAAGGGATTTATTCTTGTATTATTTTTAAAGGATAGAAGAGCAATCACATCCCTTTTCTAGTGATGGTCCATTGACGATGGGAATCCACGATGGTCCCTTTCTAGCATCACATGTTCATTCAAATCAAATTATCATAACTAGACTATGGTTGAAGTGAAATTAATCCAACGGCCATGTGTTCATTCAGATGATCAATATCATACAAACTATCTTCATGGTGATGAGTATGGGAATAAGGGTTCCAACTTAATTATTAATAGATGTTGTAGCAAAAAGAGACGTTTCCAAGATAACAAAAATCTACACAACCATCTTCAAAATAAGTCTTTTAAGATCCATTTTTCCCCTCTCTCACTCTTCGATACTCAAACATCATTCAAAGTTTCTTGTGAGTTGTGCTCTAAGATATATATATAAACACAAAATATCTCATACAAAATAATTTGTCAATAATATAAAATAAAAATAAAAAATTAGTGGCGGTCTTCCCTAGGAAAAGAAAAGTTAGGAAATATGCTACAGGAAATTTTCAATGCAATATCAAGGAAAAACAAATACATTACCAAAGTCAAGAAAGATCCATAGGAAATTTCCAATGAAATTAGAATGCATAAGAGAGAGTAACAAGGAAAGTGAAATATAGTGGTATTGACTGGGAGAGAGATTGGAGTATTGACTTGAGTTCTTCTCTAAAAATGGTTTTGATCCACCGTGAATTTCCAATGCAATATCAAGAAAAAGATAGACATTAACAAAGTCAAGAAAGATCAATAGGAAATTTCGATGCAATTACAATGCATGATAGAGAGTAATGATGAAAGTGAAATATCATTGTATTGATCAGGAGAGAGATCAATCTATTGACTCGAGGTCTTATTTTACAGTGGTTTTGATCCATGTGAAAGGAATTAAAATTTCTAGTGCAATATCATGAAAAAGGTAGGAAATTTCTTGTTCAATATCATGAAAAGGATAGGACATTAACAAAGGTCATGTCATGAGAGATCCATCGGAAATTTGTCATGTAATATCATGGAAAACATGGACATTAACAAAGAAGGAAATTTTTTCATACTAAGTAAGAGAGGTCGATGAATTGACTGGAGGTCTTCCATGACATCTTAAAATTTGGTTAGTGTAGGTAAATTCACTTCCATCAAGGATGGAATTTGACCCTTAAATTGTCATTCATGGGAAATTTGTTCATCAAATACAATTAAAAATTTACAATAGCTATTATGAATCTTTAAAAAAAAATTCAAAATAGGTAATGCAATTTTCAAAATCAAATTTGACAAATTGTTTACTTTTCAAACTCTAATCCCTCACTGTAAGTACAGTTTGATTCAAATTCCAACATTGAATCCAAGTATTGTTTGTCTACCAATATTCATGTAACAAAATTTTGGAGAAACAAAACAAAGAGCATATATTTTCCAAAAGCAAAATCAAGTGAGATGTTATCTTTCACTTTAATCTAATGATGTGAAGCCATATGTCACTATTGCAACTTTTGACAATATACTTTGAGTATTGTAGGCAAGCAAATATATTAAATGGCAAGATCAAACTTACTATGGGAAAAGGACTCTGCAACACTCCACGCCTTTCGCCGGCTTCAACGGTTGTCTTACGTATCCTACAACAACTGCTGGAGACCACAGTCAAGCCGATCACTTCACTTAATACTGGATATTTTCACTTCTCACAATCATATAATTCAGACACAAGGCTCGTAACAAAGTGGAATCACTTTACAAAAAAATTTCTTTGTATTAAACAACTGATCTCTCAGATTACAATAAGATGCATGTCAACATGCATTAAAGAGTTACTATATAAGCTATAATGGACCAGTTTGGTCATCAGCCCTTCCCAGATATCAAGTTTCTCTGACAGATCCCTACATCAATACTCTCCTTCAAGCCTATGTACAGTTTTCTGGCTTTAATATGGCTGAATCTTCTGAAATTGCCCAACTTCATACCATTACATGTCTTCACTTTGTTTCCACAACTATGCCTGCCCTTAATCCAAAATTATTGCAGCGCGCTACCAATGAAAGCGTGGTGGTTGGACCCGGCAATGTCTCCCCTCTTACTTTAGGTTTTGCTAAACTTACTGCAGTTGAAGAATGGTTTGCAGAATATGAACCCATCTCTTCCAAGATATCACCTCCCATGGCTAGAGAATTAAGAATAGAAAAAAATTCATCTGGAAGAAATGTCTTAAGAATAGGAAGATCCCAGAGCACAAGAAATCAAGATTTAGAAAGACAATTGTCCTCTCTTTCTACTAGCAGCTATGATTCAAACCAAAGAACATCTTCATTCTCTAACAGATCATCCTCATCCTCCTCTTTTTCCAAAACATCTGTATATACACCAGTTTTAAATAGATCAACTTTAGATGATCATTTGCTTACCCATCAAAAAGGTTCTAAGAATTGTTATTTTTGCAAAAAGAACATCCCTACCCAAGAACAAACTTCTAAACCTTCTGTAAATACAAATATGACCCATGTTCCATCTGCTCCTAAGAATTTTAGGACATTCCAGTCAAAAATAGAACACAATGGCCAACATGCTAACTATTCTGAATGTCAAGATCTAGCCATCCCTATGATTAAAATGCTAAATGCCCCTTTACCAAGGAGTGACAGGGATAAAAAAGCTACTTTACCACGTAGAAATCTTGGACCAGGAAATCACACTCCTGCATTCAAGAATGATTTAGTGGCTGATCTAGATTTTATAAAATATAGAAAAGCAGATGCAGAACCATCTTAAGATACAGTGACACTACAAAATTATGCAAACTACCAGTCAGTTTGTCTTGCACAGAACATTGATGATATAGCACAAGATTTTCTACAAACTAAGACCCATATGAATGGTTTGCATTATGAAATTGATTCCTTAGAAAACAATCAGGAACAAATGAAGTCTCAACTTGAGAAGATTCTTGAGAAATTAGAAATAATTCAGACTGTTGTTTTTAGTCTGAAAGATTCTTTTGAGGAAGAGAATAAAACTCCTTCCCCTCTTAAAATTGAATATATTGAAAGAACTTCCTCTTTCAAATGGTTTGGTTCTTCAAGTTCAAAAGAAGAACAAAAACACCTAACTCTCAAACAGCTAGCTAAAGAAGTCCCAAATCCAGCCTTAGCAAGAATTGTTGAAGTCCTGGAAATTGTTATTGAAAAAATAGAGTTAGTCAAAAAGCAATCTTCTGAATTAGAAGATGATATCAAAAGAGCATCACAAGCTAGAACCTCACTAGTACCTTTTATCAAATCTATTGATGATGCTGAAAGTTCCACAGCAAATGCACCTAGATCATCACATGATGATGCAGGTGGAAATGCTTTCCAATCTGCTTGGGAAAAGTGGTGCAATGCTAAATATGGTTCTTCCAAAAAAGTCCCCTTTGACCCTGCTAATTCTGGAGAACATCCTTCACTCCCACGAGAGAATATAGAATCTGCCCCTATCACAAATCTCAATTGCAGATCAAAAAATGAAATGACGATGATAATCCTGAAATGGCAAGCCTGGGCAAGGACCCAAAAATTGTTGTTCAAAGATAAGGTATCTTGGAGCGATTTANAGAGAATATAGAATCTTCTCCTATCACAAATCTCAATTGCAGATCAAAAAATGAAATGATGATGATAATCCAGAAATGGCAAGCCTGGGCAAGGACCCAGAAATTGCTATTCAAAGATAAGGTATCTTGGAGTGATTTAGCTTTAAGATTGACTTGGGGATTTACTGGAAATTTAGGACTCTGGTGGGAAAGATTTCATGAAGAAGACAAGCTAAGAATATTGAATAATAATGCACCAATCGAAGATCTTGTTAAAGTAGTAGTACATGAATTCTATGGAAATATAAAAATTGATTCTAATCAATTTGCTGATTTATTTATGAATCAACAATTATGCCATATATCTCAACTCCTAGAATTCCTTTGTACTATGCAAGATTTGTTGTATAAAGTACCTGATCCAAAAAATGTAGCATACCTACGAAAGTATTTATCTGTTATGCCTGGAAAAGTACCCAACCTAGTTAGAGATAGACTTGAAGAATTAGATATCGATATATCTCAATTATCTCTAGCAGGTTTGCACGAGCATATTGTTATGGCTCTGCAAAAGGAATGTCTTTGAAAGAAGACTAATAAATCAATAAAGAAACAATTAGGTTTTGACTCTTCTATCTATGATATGTTTGCAGAAACCTATCACTTTGGTTGTAATCAAAAGAATAAACGAAAGGACTCCTGTAAAAAGGATTGTGGCTGTTTTAAATGCAAACCAAGATCTAAAGGATTTTCTAAGAAATATCCTAAAAGATTTAATAGAAACAGTCATTCCAGAAAGAAAACCTACTTTAAACGCTAGCCACAGAATTATAAAGCAAAGCAGTCCTCCTGCTTTATCTGCAAAAAGCCTGGCCACTGGGCTTCTCAGTGTCCTCTGCGGTCCAAGACTAAATTCCAAAATAAAATTATTGATCTCTTCCAATCTGGCTATGATCCTTCCGAATGGGAATTAGTTGAAAACCGTTCAGATGGTGAATACCTATCCCTCACTGAGGATAGTGACTCCTTTCCAGAAGAAAATCACTACAACCAAGATTCTGATGCTGACTCAGAACTCTCCCAGATAGATGAAACTTTACACTTTCTTGACATAAAAATGATGTCACCCTACATAGACCTCCCTGCTCTTCTAAAACAGAGGTTTGATCTCCAAGCCAAATTGTCCATCCTTACACCTGGACAATTCCAACTCTCTAGACACTATGCTTCTCAAATTGCTCAACTCTTTGCTCAAATTGATAAGATCCAGCAGCCAAGCGTGGTGAATATTCAAAATTATACACCCACAGATGTTGATTTTATCCCAGCACAAAGAAAAGAGTCTAGAGCAAAAAGTATTGTTAAGTTTTCATAACCTATTCAAGAAACTCTATTAGAGAATGAATCCTTAGACAATACTATATTGCACCTTGAAGAATCAATCAGAGAAAAAGAAGCATTAGTTGTTGATTTATGGAAAAGCTTAAAGCTGCAAAAAGAAGAATTAAACTTTCTCAAGATGAAAAGAGATGAACAAATAGAAAGAGAAATGTTTAATTAAGATACAGAAAATGAACCATTTGAGTCTAAGCAAATGAATGGCTTAGATGATAGATTGGTTATCCCTATAAATATAAAAGTCCAAGGATATCTGCAATACACTTTAGATGCACAACTTGATACAGGTGCAATGAATTCTTGTGCTAAGCATGGAGCTATACCATCATACTATTGGCAGTGAATAGATATCTCATTTAGAGCTGTCAACAAATCTGAGATAAAGATCAAATACATTGCTCCAGATTTCCCTATACTTATAAAGGAAGAGAAAGTATCTGTTACACTTTACTGTTATGATACTGGTGCAGATATACTCTTAGGACAGGATTTTGTAAATAAATGTTTACCTTTTGTTATTGGTAGTAACTTTGTACAGATTATAGTTTTGGGCAAAACAATTAAAGTACCCAGCAAATCTTGTTATGAAACAAGAATTGCAGTAAAGCAAACTTTCCAACAAATTGAGAAATATGCAAGCAACCTAATACATATTCAAAAGATCATTGGTCATGCTGAGAAGCATGGTATAGAAATGATAAAGGATATTAAATAAAAGATAGAATCTGATTGCACATCAGATTATACAAATACCTTTTGGACCAGAGAAAAATATTTTGTCAGCCTACCCTATAAGGAAGATTACATTCCAAAACCACAGAAAGCCTCTGCTAATCACATGTCTCCCATAGAATGTGAATACTTCCAGAAGGAGATTTCAGAACTCTTAGCAAGAAAGTTGATAGAAATAAGTAGGAGCCCTTGGGCTTGTCCTGCCTTCTATGTCAACAAACACAGTGAATAGAAAAGAGGAAAACCTAGAATGGTGATAAACTACAGAGATTTGAATGATGCTCTACTCCCTATCAAGTTTCCTTTACCATCCAAAGAGTTGTTGTTTTCAAAGATTGGGAAGTGTAATGTTTTCAGTAAATTCGATTTGAAAAGCAGATTTTGGAAAATTGGGATAATTCCTAAAGATAGATACAAAACTGCTTTTGTTGTCCCAAATGGTCAATACCAATGGAAAGTGATGCCCTTTGGTTTGAAGAATGCACCATCTGAGTTCCAAAAAAGAATAGATGACATCTTCAAACATATTAATTTTGTAATTGTATATATTGATGATTTGCTTGTTTGTTTTGTAGATTGTAAAGCTCATGTACAGCATTTAAAGGTTGTTTACGACCTTTTGTATAAACATGGTTTGGTGCTCAGTCGTTCTAAGCTTTTTTGGGCATAGACAAAGATTGAGTATCTTGGGTTGATACTATCCAAAGGAGAAGTAGAACTCCAAGATCATATTCTGAAAAATCTTTCAGAATTCCCTGATGAAATTCTTGACCAGAAACAGCTTCAGAGATTCCTTGGTTGTCTGAATTACATTCGACAGTTTTATGAAAATCAAGCAAAGGACGTCAGGATACTCCAGAAAATATTGAGTAAAGTTATACCATGGAATTATAAGATGACTCAAGCTGTCCAGATTATAAAGAAGAAGATCCAGAATCTCCCTAAGCTATATCTTCCAGATATGACCTTACAGCTCATATTAGAAACTGATGCCTCAAATGATACTTGGGCAGCAGTACTATTGCAGAAAAATGGTCTCAAATTGGAAGAAGTTTGTATATATACTTCTGGATGTTTCAGTGATACTGAGTCAAGATACCCTTCTTCTCATAAAGAGATTCTTGCTGTCAAAAATGGCATTAAGAAATTCAGATTGTTTTTAAAACCTGTACATTTTGTTGTAAGAACAGATCTAAAGCACATGAAAGGAATGTTGTCTAATCAACATCTGTTAGAACAGGGAAACAACAGAATTCTACGATGGAGCTTGTGGCTTGGCGGATTTGATTTTGAAATCCATTACAAGCCTGGTAAAGATAATTGTGTTGTTGATCTACTTACTAGAGAAGTTTCTCCATCTAAAGACAGAGACAAAACCATTAAATGGATTCATCCTCATTGAGCATAAGGGATGCTCCTCCACCAGGATTCAAATGGATCCTAGTGTGTACAGATTGTGAATATTGTTACTGTTTTAAAGTTGTTATATTAGAAGCAGTCCAGCTTGTATAAATATCCTAAATAACTGGATACAAAATTATAACCATTGTACATCTTATTTTGGTTACTTCAGAGAGAGCCAAATAATGGCAAGAGGATTAGTCACAGGAGGACCAATGTAAGGATAGAAATATATATTATTATATACTCCTTGTATATCATATGAAGACTATTGCAAAATAATGCTTCAAGTAAAACATGATGGTTGTTGTTGGATAATCTTTGAATGCTCCACATTCAAAGACACGCCTATCTGGTGGTCTGGTTGGTTGTATATTTTATATTGGACTTATTGTCCTAGAGATGTTGATTTCTTTGGAACCAGTAAGGATGCCTTTAAACAATGGTTCATAGAAGAAATAGAGGAAGCTGCTCATTATGAGGGATGGTTTGTTTTCAACTTATCATTCCAAGGAAGTGAGTTGCATTTTGAAAAATTTAAGCCTCCACAGCCTCAAATGAACATAGTTCTCCACCAAGCAGTCATTTCAGCTATGACAGTGATGGATCATTTGATTCCATTGCTGAGTACAACATAGTTAACCGTATGGAAGAATGATGAGCCATGTGCTCACTATTTTGTAATAATGATGTATTGATTCTTTTCATGTCTAACGGGCCGACAGTGGTGTCCTGTCAGTTCCGTAGGTTCCTGTAGAACTCCACTATGTAATCATGTGATAGAGTCTATTCGTAGATTTGCGAATATTTGCTTTTTTCTAAGTCATTCTGTAAAAGTCAGTATGGGTCCCCATGTGGCCGAGCCTCTAAGGGACGAGATAACAGCTGTAGTCCACAGCTGCCCCATCCACTTGTAAGGAATCTTTTGTTTACCGTCAGTTGCCAATTTATGCTTACCAATAACTTGCTAGAACTTGTATAAATAAGACTCTTCACTTCTCATTTATTCATTCGGAAATTGAGAGAGAGTCTAGTTTGAGTCCTAGTAGTGTCGAGCAGTGTGTATCCTCTTCACTCGCCTTCGGGAACTTGTGAACGAAAAACACTGATCTCAAGTGTAATATTGCTCTGTCATGTTATATGATCCTATATGATATATATATATATATATTGTGACACCAAGAGAGTTGAATATGAAAAGCACTTTCTCTTAGAATGTCATACATATACCCAAATTAGATCCCAATTTCCAAATATTTGTGACAATACCGACCTTCCTAACCTTCTAAGTCATCAAAATTTTTGTGATCTTGGAACACCTCTCTTAATGTTTTTCAAGCATCAAAATAACATTTTAAAGAAATCCAAGTAATCTCTTGAATGTTAACCATCATCATCATATATAACATAGATTTTATTTTAATATATTTGATTTAATTTTATTTGTTTTTGTTTAATACATTGATAAAGTTAAATTATTTAATATAAATTTAAATTTTAAAAAATAATTTTCTATAATTGTATTTATTTTTATTAAAAATATATATTTGATATTTTTAATAAATTATATTAAAATATTTAATATGATCTTAATTCAATATGATGTTATGTAATAAGTTTATAATAATTTCATATATGTGATTGTATGACAATATTGATGACCTTTGTTATAAATTTATCATAATATTTTCAACTTCTATAAAGTATAAAGGAAGATTAAATAACTAATTCTTAGCATGACAAAAATTGTAAAATTGTTAAAAGGGATTTGGGAAAAGTTTTTAATAGTCCCTAAAATATGATGATGATGATGATGATGATGATGATGATGATGATGATGATGATGATGATGATGATGATGATGATGATGATG
>SNQJ01S0028357.1:61147-89102 GCA_010110895.2 Picea sitchensis
AATTACCCAAGAATCCGTTGAAGGATTTTATGGCCTAAGTTTGGAAACCTTGCACCAAAAAGAAATGGTATAGCCTGGTTAGAGTTTGATGTTTTGGTGTTTCGACACCTGGGATACCCAAGGGCAAGTTTCCTTGTCTTCACATGTCGTGAAATCCTGAAATGGTATAGCCTGGCTAGAGTTTGGTGTTTCAGCATTTTGAAACCCAGGATGTCCAAGGGAAAGTTTCCTTGTCTTCGCTTGTTGCGAAATCCTGGCTTGCAAAACCCCAAAATGGTATAGCCTGGTTAGATTTTGGTGTTTCGGCATTTTGGCACCTGGGATACCCAAGGGCAAGTTTCCTTGTTTTCAAATGTCGTGAAATCTTGACTTGCGAAACCCCAAAATGGTATAGCGTGGTTAGAGTTTGGTGTTTCGGAATTTTGACACTCGAGATACCCAAGGGCAAGTTTCCTTGTATTTGCATGTCGCAAATTCTTGACTTGCAAAACCCTGAAAGAAGCTTAGCATATATATATGAACTTTGGAGTTTCGGCTCCTGAGAAACCCAGGTGCGAGATCTCTTGTCGTCGCACATCGTGAAATCCCAACCTGTGAAACCACGAAATGAGTTTAGTGATTAGTGGATATATGGTTCGGAGTTTCAGCTCCCGGGTATCCTAGATACGAGGCCCCCTCATCCTCACATATCGTGAAATCCCAACTTGCGAAACCTCGAAAGTAACTTAGTAGATATATGGGTTTTAGTGCTCCGGCACCCGAAAATCTGAAGGGCATGAACCCCCGTCTTCATACACCAGAAAATCCCAGTACGCTAAGTTCCAGTGAGTGAAATCCTGAAGCGGCTTGGTGTGAATAGAATTTTGGGTTTCAGGATTTGTAGAGTTGAAGAACTCGACTCCCTTGCATTTCAAACTCCCAGTTTCTGAAGTTCTGAAATGTGAAAGGCGCCTCTTGGCTTAGCCCAGGGTCACAACCGAAGGACACATGGAAGTGAATCCTACACTTGGTGCATGAATTGTACACGACGAATTTTCCATGAAAGAACCAGTGATTTGTTTTGGTGAAGGTCCTGATTGGAGGACCTAGCCTACGCTAGAACCTTGTAGGAATTTAGAAACTCTGTCCCTTGATGATGAAGAAGAAAGAAAAAGATGAAAAATCTTAGTTCCCATAGTGGGTGTGTTACAGTTCCCTTGACAAACTGCTCGACAACTTGACAAATTTTGGATCTTTCTCTGTACCAATGTTGCATTAATCTACATCAGCATCATCAACCGATCCTTTAACTTTCACTGCCACATCATTTCTTTCAAATAGTCTCTCCAAAGGAACTATTCCCTTCAGAATGTGATTGCTAGGCAACTGAACAATATGGTGATTAGCGATTTTGTTCAGGAAAACATCAGGATGAGGATTACTTTCAAAATCTTGATCTTGATCAATATGTAGTGCATAAAACTCATCAACAGTCTCACAGAATATTTTTATCTCAAGATCATCCTCAAATACTTTCCAATGCTTGACATTGTCAGGTACAGAGGGTCTGTAATTTAGTTCTACATCATACCTGAGATTTGGTGGCAAAGGGACTCTGAAATTGCTTTCTGAAGAAGCCATAGAATCAACCATGATGTTTTCTTCTCTTGGAATAAAAGAAATGTTGAAAGCTAGGAAAAAATTGTCAATAAAGTCCCACACTTTATTTCTATAACTTCTTAGCCTAGGGTGTTTAGCTTGGTAAATATTTCTGACTTGATTGAAAATTAACTCAACATCCCCAAATATTGATATCTCTTCAATTACCATATCTTTTGCAGCCCTCAAACCTAAGACGATAGCTTCATACTTTGCCACATTATTGGTACCTTCGAATTCTAACTTGTAGGACAGAGCTATAGTATCTTGAGTAGGAAAAACAAGAACCACTCCAGCACCAATACCTTCCTTAGAAGAGGATTATCAAAGAACATTTTCCACACAGAGGTGATAGGAGGGGAATTTTCACAAAAAGAAATAGGTCACTTTTTTATTTCCAGAGGAGGTTCATGAGCGTCGGTGAGTTGCAACAAACTAGATCCCAAATCTGTGTCAAGAGAAAAGATAGGATGGTTCATGGGGTTTGATTCATCACTAATAATGTAGGCCAACTGAGATTCTCTGTGAAGTCTTATGTGCTCAACCCCAAACACCAGAATGGTAGCATAGGTGAGGTCCATTTGCAAAGTCCCCCCTAGTCTTTTTATCCAAGATCTAGACAAAAGCATCCCAAACTTAGGGGGAACATCGGCTACCACGATGTCCATGATCACGCTTTTCATTGGCAGCTGGAATAGATATACGACTAAGTATTTGATAACCCCAAGGCACTTGAAGTTCCTAGATTTGAAAGAATACAGGTTGTGGTAGGATTTTGTAATCTTTATAACAAGCTCTTCCATGACAATATTAGGCATAAGATTGTGAGATACCCCTGAATTCATCAAACAACTATGTAGCACCTTTTCATGTATGTTCAATGAAGTATATAAGAGAGGGGATGAATCATCTCTATCTTCTACCAAAGAACCTAGGATGACTGGAGGCTTCTCATCTTGGAGGTTTATTGAGTCTGTGGAATGAGAAGAAGGTTTGGGCTGCAACATTTTGAAGAGGCACATTTTGAAGTCTTTATGTTTGACCAGCTCTAAAATGGGTATAGGGATTCTAACCTTTTGTATTTCATGCTCAAAGATGAAAGAGGATGGGGCCTTTAGAATTTCTCTCACTTCTATAACAGGATATTTGACCACCGGTGGGGGGGTCTCTGCCTTGTTTTCCTTGCTTTGGTCTGCAATATCTTTGGTAGGTTTTTTTTCTCTGGTAGGATGATCAGGGATGTTAGATTTCCCTTCTTTCTGTTTGGCTTTCAAATTATATCTATTTGGAATGTGGCTGGCCTCTTCCCCTTTACTCAACTCATTCAGTTGATTAATGATGAGGGCCTCTTCGTATGCAGACTGAGTTAAATGAGGGGATGAAGAGGTATCTCCAAGGAAATGGATATCAAGATTAATATCTTCTTCCTCTT
Organism: Picea sitchensis; assembly: GCA_010110895.2. Taxonomy (NCBI): domain Eukaryota; kingdom Viridiplantae; phylum Streptophyta; class Pinopsida; order Pinales; family Pinaceae; genus Picea; species Picea sitchensis. The sequence goes on from SNQJ01S0028357.1 coordinate 64,218, forward strand.
CATCTTCATCAATAACCAGGTTATTTTGGAGAGGAGTTAGGATTTTCTGATCATCTATGTCCCTATTTCTTTGATCTCTTTGGATGGTTTGAGGGGCATTAGTAGGTCTCCTAAATTTACCTCTGCTATCAACATTTGGGGTATTCCTATAGCTCTGCTTTCCTTCCAATTTGACCCTTTCCATTCTAACAAAAAGTGAATTTATTAGTTTGGTTACTTCATCCATTTGATGGGGGGAAACAAAAGAACTAGAATTCAAACCTTCAAAATTACCCTTCTTCTGTCTCTATCAACCTTAATCCTAATCTTATCAACTACCATTTTATTAGATTCTACTTCAATGGTTGTGTCTTGCATATGAGCCAAGGAGGTATCTCTTCTTTCTCTCAACAGGAGGCAAAAATCAAGGTTGAAAGCACTAGTATAAGCCATTTTGGCAGAGGTTTCTGTGGGTTTAAATTCAGCGGGAATCTTTTTATACATGTTATTAAACCTCTTCGAGAAGTCTGAAACAGATTCCCCTTCTTCTCTCTTAAGTTCCCCAAATTCTGTAATATAATAAAGGAAGTCTTTTTTATTCCCCCAATTTCTTAAGAATGAATCATCCAGAGCGACAATCCCGACAATAGATCTAGGAGGCAAGTCCTTAAACAAATCCCTAACATCACCATCAAGGTTTTGTACAAAAACTCTCATCCACACATCTTCATTTTCGATAGCCTGAATTTCTGCAAATATATAAAAGGATGCAAGGTGCTCTTCTGCAGTCACGTCTCCCTCTCCCATGAACTGGGGCATGCACTTAAGGTAGTCTATGGCTGAGAGAGCCTTCATAGGCCAAGGTAAAACCAAAGGGGTGTATCTAGCAGCCAATATATCAGCCATTATGTTCCTATGAGGATCAACACCTACCATTTGGATGTGAGTTGGAGGAGAAGCAGGTGGAGATGGAGTTTGGACAGGTGAGACTGGAACTATGCTTCTGGGGTTAAAGGGAAATAACTGAGTGTTTGAGAAAAAGGTTGCAGAGTTGATAGGAACAAAGGTTTCTATTACAACAACTCTAACAGGAGGAGGAGTAGTAAAGCCAAGGGTGGGGAAGTCTCCTAAGGTCCTGGGTCTAATCCACGGTACAACTTCAGGAGAGACGGGAGTGTTGAAGCTTTCTCCTTCCAAAATGAGGCTAGGACAAGAGAAATCATCTAGAAAACTTTCGAAATTCAAAGTTCTGGAAACTCCAACAGATGGGATAACAAGAGAAATAGAAATAGTAACTGGGGTTTTTGAAGGAAGATTATGAAAATTACCAGAATCACCTAGTTTAGAAGTTGAAGTACCTTCTTGAGGGGTCTTTCCTTTCCTGATAATTTTCTTTGGGTCAACTCCAGGCGTGGTTAGAGGAAACTATGGATGAGACCTCATGTTTTTTCCTTTTGGAGCCAACTGAAACAATGGAGTCAAACCAATGGTTTCGCTAGATAGTGGAGTCACCAGGTGTCGGTTGCAATCTTCAATTGTACTGAGTTTTGATGCACCTTCAAAATCAGTAAGATTTGTCATTCTACCCAAGGAAAATCTTCAATTCATCCCTAGAAACGGTGCCATAAATGTTATCACTAGAAGTCACCTTTGGATTGCAGTAGAGTTAAACCCAGTACCCATTAGTTTTATGTCACAATGAAAAAATTTAAGGGGGGTCTAATGGATGCAAACTCAGGATAATATCGCTTTAACTCAGAAAATTGGGCTGATATGCATAGGTATATGAGGTATTGATCTAACTTCAATCAATAAGTTGTAGCAAGGGTGAGTAGGGGGCATAACTTGAGGAGAAAATCTGAAGGACTGCTATGTACATCCGGTATTCCAGCAGCCTAAGGAGGAAAAACTTTGAATACAAGATCCTCTTTAATCCAAAGTTTCCGAAAACTGAAGATGTTGTAACAACACTGCAATGAAACATACATCACAACATTATTACAACAACTCGATTGGATCATCCATGCCTAAGCCTTCAATATCAGAGGCAAAGGAGGTTCAAAATAAGGTTGACTTTCATTTAAAAAAGAAGTCTCAAAATTAAATACATAACCAGAGAGCCAGAGGATTTACTAAAAATTTACATACAAGAGCTTAGCTCAACCATTGACCTTAAGAAAATATCAAAACCGAGTATTTATACTCAGAACAACTTGCCATCACTAGGAGTGTGACCTAGATATAACAATCAAATCTTTGCGTCTGTATATTATTCTGTCAGGCTGTACTTGCATTCTTTTGTTGGACGCAAGCTCAGATCAGTATGGACTTTATAGGAGGATCCGTTGATAGGGGAAATTTGTGCTAACAGTATGCCTCCAAGGCCAGTCATTCCATGCTTTCTATTTATGTGGTGAGACGAGGTTTCAACCACTTCCCCCATTTTCATTAAATACTTTCATCAGGATCGGGACAAGGTCTGACACCCATGAATGCTCCTAGTGATGCGCATGACTCCTTCAAGTCAATTCTAGAGCCTTGAGACCACACAGATCTTCTCCTGAGAACAATATGGGTGCTCTCGACCTTTGGCACAACTCCTCTCCATCGCTCCATGTGACCTCAGGTCATGACCTGGGGCTCTTATGTGAAATTTTGGGATTTTTCATTTCAAGAGTCTTCACTACACTTGATTCCAAATATCTCGATGCTCTATCTTGTGAAATGGCCTACCCAAATCGACGATCATAATTGATTTGAACTTAACGGCCATTATGCTTGCTCAAAAACCACAACCACCCACCACTCAATAGGTGCTTACCTTATTTATGGCCCTGTTTTCCATATGACCATGGGATGTGATCCTGGGCCCAAATCCCATGTTTTTCACGATTTTGCATTTCACAATCTTGCATCGTGCTCCATGTTGAAACCCTTGACTCATGAAATTATGACTTCTTGGATCCGGGGCCATGCGTCCCTTTGAATTGGGTGATCGAGATAAATATCAAAATTTTGGTATTTCATATCTTCGACACTTCGAGACTCGGACCTTCAGCACATTCCTCACTTCAGCCTTCCCGAAATGACTTTCCCCGCAGTTCATATTTGGTGCCATGTGTCCTGCTGGATTGGACGACCCACACTAATTTTGGGTTTCGGGAGTTTGAACCTTCTAGAAACAACTTCAACAATGCTTCGAACTCCCGATTCCCACAATTATAACTCGTTGTTGATATTTGAACTTGCTTGCTCACTTGATCTTTGAACTTTCTTTCTCTCTTGATCTGAGTCTATATCAGATCACTCTAAGTGTTTCACTTTGTGATTACGGCTGCGGCCTCTGTAAACAGACATTTGGATGACTGGCTGAGGGCTTGGGAAAGAAAAAGGATCAGTGACAGAGGAAAAGAGGGAAGTGATCAACCTTAGAGAAAACAAAAAATAAGAGGGCTGAGACTTCTTAGGCAAGAGGACAAGGAAAAAAGGTCGCTCAAACGAATGAAGGAAAATGGAAGAAAAAACTACAAGCCGAAAGGGAAAAAATTAAGGTTGGGTCTGCGAAAAGGAGAGAGATAGAGAAAAACTATAGAATTAGGTAGAAACCACAAACCCACAAGACTCTAGCAAGTTTATGTGATAACAAAGACCTTGGATATAATTTTTAACAAATTGGAGAAAATTATTCCTCCATTTATAGGAAAATGATCATCTCTTATATATTTATCTTTGGGGAACAATCGATCATCGGGAAACATACCACCTCAGTCTGGTAATTTGAGAGATCTTTCTTACCTATCAATTAATTACCCTAGTTTCCTTGTTTTTTATTTTGATGATATAGGTCTTTATTCTTATTGTATTTAATTTCTCATTTTCTAATCATCCAGAGATGTATTCTTTAACTCCTGGTAATATATTTGGTTATATCCCCTACGAAATGGGACATTGCACTAATATCTTCTTTTCTATATCTTTATTTAAATAGCCTTACAAGGAGCATCCTTGAATCCATCACAAGATTGAGAAATCTTACATTCCTTCTCCTTAATAACAACAATATTACAGGTACAATTCCCAATGAAATAGGAAAGCTCTGATCACTTCAAATCTTGAATTTGTTTTCAAATAACTTAATGAGACATATCCTACATAGCATAGGTAAGATAAAGTTTCTTTCTCATATGGATATGAGTAGTAACAATATTTTTGAATATAATCCTAATAGTATTGGTGGATTGGTTTCACTAGAAAAATTGGATTTATCAAAGAAAATCTCAACATAGTGTTTCCTAAATCCATAGGAAAACTCAAAGCTCTGCATTTCATAGATATATCTAGTAATAATATATCTGATAGTATTCCCAAATCTATAGGAAAAGTCAAAGCTATGGATTCCATAAATATATCTAGTAACAATACATGTGGGAGTATTCCTAAAGCCATATCAAACCTCAAGGCTTTGCTTTGTATTTCATAGATATGTCTAGTAACAATATATTTGGTAGTATTCCTAAAGTCAAAGGAAAACTCAAGGCTATGGATTTCATAAATATATAGAGTAACAATATCTATGGGAGTATTCATAAAGTCATAGGAAAGCTCAAGTATCTCCATAACTTAGATATGTCTCATAATAATATCTTTGGGAGTATTCAAAGTGATAGGAAAGCTCAAGGATATCTATACCTTAGATATATGATAGGAAAGCTCAAGGATATCTATACCTTAGATATATCTTATAATAATATTTATGGGCATATTCCTAAAGCCATAGGAAAACTCAAGGATCTCTATACCTTAGATATATTTCACAACAATATTTCTGGGCATATTCTTAAATCCATAGTAAAGCTGAAGAATCTCTATAACTTCGATATGTTTAATAATAATATTTTTGTGAGTATCCTAGACAATATTAGTGTGTTGTTTTGACTTGGGAGTCTATCTCTATCCAAAAAATGACTTAGTGGGTATTTGGGAGATAAAAACTTTCTACTTTATTTGAATTACTTTTATGCTAACTTGAACTATTTTTTGGGTACTTTATCACTGCATTTGGATAATACCTCATGTGAGTTGTTAAATATAAGGAAAAACCAATTACAAGGTGAGCTTCCTATGTACCTTGCAATCTTTAAATACCTAAGAGTATTAAGTATTGATTATAATAATCTCCATGGTGGTATTCTTCAATCGATCACAAACATCACAAAGTTGTAGGTGTTGGATATATCCAACAAGAGATTCATTGGAAGAATACCATTAAATTTTAAGAGACTTCAGGGATTTAGAATCAAAGAATCTTAGAAATTCATGGATAATGAACTATATTCCAATATCAATATTTTCATTAAAGGATTTGAGTTTAATTTTACATATGTGATTGTAACAACCACTATAATCAATTTATATAGCAATAATATTAGAGAAGAAATACGTGACATCATATGAAGTCTAAGCATCCTGTAATTGTTGAATTTATCTAGGAACCAGTTGGAAGGGAAGATACCTACACCACTTAGTGAGATATCTACTTTGGAATAGATGTACATAGCCAAAAATAATTCAAGTGGATATATTCCTCACACGGTCTCCAAATTATCAATGTTGGTGGTTTTTGATGTTTCATCTAATAACCTACATGGCCCATTCCCAACAAGGACATAGTATCCCACTTTCAGTGTAGCATCATTTCAAAAGAATAAGTGCTAGTGGTGTTGTCTTTTACATCCATGCATCGAAATAAGAAGACAAATGAGAGAAGACAATAGTGGTAAGAGTAATAATGTCAAAGTGGGATGGCTAAGTAGTTTGGATGACAAAATTGCATTAATAGTATTAGGTATGGGAGTAGGGATTGGATTTGGGGGAGTAGTTGCTATATTCATATTGTGGAAGAGATGGCAGTGGTATTGGGTGTACCCAACAACAAATCAAAACTCTTCCATGGAAAATATTGACTCCCTACATAATAAGGATGCATAGATGTTCTATCTTATATTCTATTATATCAAAATAATTAGTATATGGTGAATAAATAACTTGTACCATGTGTAAAAAAGGGGAGGATATGATCATCATACAAAAGACAATGTGAAAATTTATAATAATATTTCATTTCATTCTACAATGACCTAAATTTTTTAATACCATTTGATTATTTATCGACCTAGAGTAGTTAGTTTCTCTACAACCTAGTATGGGGTAGATGCTATCACATTATGTTGTGTTACATTACAACAAAAAATTAAAAATAAATAAATAAACATTAAGTTACATTACATGATAACAAAACAATTAAATAAAAATAAATAATTTTTTTTTTTTTTTTTTTTTTTTTTTTATATTATATATATATATAACCAGTCTAGATCTGTCTTAACTCCAGATTTATCAAGCTTTGAGACATATCAAATTTCTTAAGGTGTAATATTTTAAAATCATTTAATATGGAGGAATTAATACTTGACATGGAATGAAATGATAACAAAATTTACACTTGAGGAAATTTGATCCCTCTTGGTGCATCATAGATCCAGAGTTAATATGGATATATGTTGGTGGTTAAAACATTTCAATTATCTTCTTCTGAGTATGAAGAAGATGTGTGATTTATTTCATGCTTAAAGCATGAGTGTGTGTGTATATATATATATATATATATATAATTTTCATGGTTAAAACATTTCAATGGTTTTTCTACATCCCAGTATGAGGGATATATATATATATATATATATATATATATATATATATATATAGACTGTTCTTTAACTCCCACCATCATAATCGAGGATCAAATCCTTAAGGTGAAAACCTTTTAGATTGAAAACTTGAGGAAAGGTTTGAACCTTGAGGGATTTGATCCATCTTGGTGCATGATAGTTATGGATTTAAGATGGATTGTGGTTAAAAAATTTCAATGGTGTGTTGTTCACTATGAGGGAGATGTGATTCCTTCCATCTTCAACATGGAGATCACATGAGCACTTGCTCGCAAGCGACATCGCACACACACACACATAGATCCATCTTAATTCTTGATCTATCATATCATTCCTCTCCTAGAAGAATCAAAAGGTGAAACTTTTATATATTAAAAGAACTTCATGAAAGGTTTTCTTTGAGAGAGATTTGATCCCTTTATATGCATGATAGATCCATAATTTGGTGATGGATCTACTACGCTTTTACCAAGCATGAAGATTGAAATATTTTCTTTATTTCCAACATTGAAAGGTGTTTTGTTATTAATATTTTTTAGATATTGTTCGTCAACTCCATGTTGATAATGGAAGGAATTACACATCTCCCCATACTAAGATTTTAGTTAAGTTGGATATTGAAATGTTTTATTTATGTGAAATATTATTTTGTTATTATTACTATATTTTTAAATACCATGTGTCAACTCCATGTTGAGCAATAAAAGGAATTACACATCTTGCTCATATTGGGTTGTATAAAGCACCTTTAGATGCAATAAATTTTTAAGATCGAATTTAAAATGGTGCAAAACCTTCTTCATATTTATACAATATTTTTTATTTTTTCATTAGCACATTCCCTTAATGATTTTCAAGTACATAAATAAAAATCTAAAGAATTCCAAGTAACTCTTTCCTTTCTTTAGGTCCCATAGACCATTTCGATCATAATGGAAATTAATCACCACCATCAACACCACCACCATCATTTATATTGATAGATTTTAGGGACTATTAACGATAATGAAAATTCATTGTTCTTAACAATTGGTCCTGAAGACTTTTTTTGGTCCATCATGATATTTCCCTAGGTTTGCATACCTTGATTTGAGATTACTATCTTAAGAGAATTCATATATCCCCCACCCCAATTATATAGTGGGATAGATGGATGGGGCAAGGCGGAGAAACACGTTACTCTTTCTAGGTGGATAACTCTCTATATTTGGATGAATCATTGGCTTCCTGAGACCAAGCATGAGGAATGGGTTGGGTAGGAATGTAATGAAATCATGATCCCATGTTGATACACATAGATAATTCGATTCATGCAGGCTCCCTCTCTAAACCTTTAATAGGAGGGATTCATTCTTAGCTACTTCTCATTATCACCCATACTTTGGATAGGGAGCCAAGCCCCTCCATTCCCGTATAAAAATATTCCAATATCTAAATTTTCACTTGAGTGACATCGATGTTAGGTTAATGTGTTGAGATGACCCTCCCTTTTCTAGTCTATAGTTGCATATAGCCCTCCAAATTGATTTATTCATCTCGATGTACATAGGTTAAGTAAAGTAAATTATAGATTTAGCTAGGTTTTTGTGGTGCACATCTAAAAAATACAAAATCAAAGAAGGTAGGTGAGGCTCATCTCTTGCATGAGGTGTTTCTAACCCACATGTTGGTTTACATCGCTATATCATGAAATTACCCACCATTCATAGCAATATATACCCATATAGGTTCCTCATTTTTTTTCAAACTTTCATTATCTCAACAACTCACTGAACCTTTTCCTGAGCCCTCAACATGTGGAAATTTGTTCCCTTGGTACATGAAAATCATATAGAAGTTATTGTAGATTTTAACCTTGTACAATATTTACTACAGACAAATTTTCAGTAAAAGAACAAAAAATATACAATAGAAAATACAAACATTACACAAATATATTTCCCATGGAAACCCAAACCGGGAAAAGAAACATGTTCTATATTCATTCATAATGATACATTGCTTACAATAAAATATACATATATGATCCAACGACATCCAAAAACCTAACCCAATGACCTGGATTAGTCAACAACCCTAATTCCTTAACCAGAAATAGAAAACAATCGGAAAAAAACCATGTGTCGAAAAACCACCTAAATATGTGACATGTTTCCCAAGGAAATTTTTTTTTTCGGGGGCGCTACCACCAAACCCCATGTGGTGGGATTTTCCCCAATGCACCCCCTTGCATGTCTGGCGCAATGCAGACACTACTACTTGTGCACAGAATATAACACATACCCAACATTCTCCCATTTGTTGTTTTCTTTGCATACATGGGGTTATAGGGTTAGATAGTGAACAATCCAGGGTAGTAATTCCCATGGATCCTCTATACCAAGAGAAATTCTCAGTGCTCACAGATTTTGTTAATGAGTTTGCAACATTCTTCAAAGTGTCCAACTTCATCAACGATACTTTCTTTTTTTCAATCATGTCTCTCACAAAGTGATATTGAATATCAATATGATTTGTCTTTGAATGATAAGCCAGGGTCTTCGCCAGAAAAATTGCACTCTGACTGTCACATTCTATCCTTACAACTTGTTGTACCAACCCAATACCTGAACACAATATTTGTAACCATACTGCTTCCTTACTTGCATGAGTGGCTTCCATGTATTCAAGTTATGTAGTTGAAAGTGCCACTACAACCTGTCTTTTGCTCATCCAACTTATTTCTCTTCCAAGCAGGTTAAACACATACCCACTTGTAGATATCCTATGATCCAGATCTATAGACGAGACTGCATCCAGAAAGACATGTATATACACCACTCTATCCAATCCCTGTCTTCCTTGGTAGCAAAATCCATATCTAGCAGTGCCACACAAATACCTGAAAACACTTTTTAATGATGTTCAATGATCCTTCCCTGGTTTTGATATATACCTGCTCAAAACACCCACTGCATGTGCAATGTTTGGTCTAGTACATACCATTGCATACATCAAACTGCCAACTGCACTTGCATATGGAACATGATACATGTCCTTCTCCTCTTCCTGTGTCTTGGGACACTAATCCACATATAAATTTACACCAACAGGAATAGGAACCTTGACCGGTTTACATTCCTGCTTATTAAACCTCTGCAATATTGTCTTGACATATTTTCTCTAATTTAACCAGAGTTTCCTCTTTTTTCAATCTCTTTTAATTTTCATGCCCAAAATGAAATTTGAAGAACCGAGATCCTTCATGTCAAATTTAGAGGACAATTGAGTTTTCACATCCTGGATAATCTCCTTGTTGTTTCCTATCAAGAACATGTCATCCACATACAAGACCAAATAAATCAAATGATCACCATGTTTGCACCCAATTCGTCACTTGGTGAGCAAATAATGAGTGCTTACATACCCAGTTGGGCTCTGCTAGGCATGACAGCTGTAGAGTAAAAGGTTAGAAAGAGAAACAACAAAACTATAAACTAGAAATAAATTAAAACAAACTAAAACTAAGAGCATATGGAAAGATGAAAAATAGAGACAAATGGACCAATATCACCAATGTATAAGCTGATATATTGATGAAATCCAAAGTCACAATGAAGAAAGGGGACTTGGGTCCCTTCTTTCTCCAATGGAAGGCTCTTGAGGCCCTCAAAGCTTGCTCTCCTTTACAATGAAAAGATGAAAATGTGGGTGAAAGAACTCCAAGATTATTCACTCAAGAGAGGGGTGAATAGCTCTATGAAATGCAGCTTGTGATGTTTATTGCCAAAGAATGAGTCTTTAGCAATCTCAGTAGCATAACAATACAAAGAATTCCTTGAGAAAATGGTGGTCATTCATGGCTTTTTATAGCCAAGCATTGGGATATTATGTAACCTCTTTTGAATGTGAAAAGGGGCTCTTTAGGGCTCAATTAGGTCTTTGACCAGCCCACCATGAGGATTGAGCTCGGATTTGGTGTCAAATCGACTTGGGAGCTGATCCATTAGTGGTTGGGAGGCCAACCAATTTCAATAAATGCGTCGTTTAGCAGGCGCACGGGTTTTTCGCCCAACAGTCGTGCATCATGCGCTGATGCACGCATTATACATTGCTGTTACGCGCATACGCACGCGAACCTAGGTTCTGTAAAGCACCCTTCAATTTTTTGGTCATTTTGTATAGTTTTTGACCCTTTTGCAATGTTGTGGAATTAATCCTGTGCCATGAATGACTCCAGTCCTGTTTTGACGATGCGGAGTTCTTGTCGCCATGTGTGGATGAAATTTCAGTGATAACACACCAATTAATTTAAAATACATACAATGATCCTCTTTTCTTATTGTGAAGCCAAGTCCCAACATATAAGTATCAAATTTTTGATACCACATCCTTGGTGATTGTTTTAAACCATACAGAGACTTTTTCAGCTTGCATACCGACTCCTTCTTTCCCTTCACAACATAACCTTTTGGTTTCTTCATATAGATTTCTTTTTCCAGATCCCCATGTAGGAATGTTGTCTTCACATCCATTTGTTCTACTTCAAAATCAAATGTATCAGCAACAGATAACATAAATATTATAGAGGTTAACTTGGAAACAGGAGAAAAAATCTCACCAAAATCAATTCCCTCAACCTGGGAATAACCCTTTGCTACTAACCGAGATTTGTATTTCTCCACTTTTCCTTCTGCATTAGGATTATTTTTAAATACCTATTTTTTTCCAATAGGATTTCTTCCAGTCGGAAACTCCACTAGATACCAAGCCTCATTCTTATCAAAAGATGACATTTCTTCATCCATGGCCCTTTTCCAAATATTTCCATCCTCCGAATCCACTGCCTCCCTGATAGTTCTAAGATCATCATCAGTAATAGAAATAGAAAAATTTGAACGGAAATCAGATGGAGTATACCTTTCTGTCAGCCTTATTTCTTGAATGGATCTCCTCAATACTGGAGTATGAGGATCTTCTTCTTCTTATTATGGTTCTTCTGTAGAGTCTGACTCATCATCCTTTAAATCAAAATCTATTTTCTCTCATTCTTCCTTACTTGGTAGGTCATCTTGTTCAACAACATCCTTCATTTATCTAAATACCACATCTTGGCTATACACTACCTTCTTAGTTTCTAGGTTCCAAAGCTTATAACCTTTGATACCATCTTTTTATCCAATAAAGATACACTTTTCGGCCTTCTATCAAGCTTAGTCCTATTTTACTTTGGAACATGAACATATGCATCACAACCAAATACTTTGAGATGTGTGAGAGAAGGTTCCTTACCAGTCCATACCTCTTGTGGGGTCTTGTCATCCAATGCCGATGAGGGTGATATGTTGACCAGGTAACATGCAATACCCATTGTCTCTACCCATAATTATTTCCCTAACCTGACATCACTAAGAATGCAACTTTATTTTTCCATCAGTGTCCTATTCATCCTTTCTGCATCTTCATTCTGCTGAGGTGTATATGGAGTAGTCTTCTGCCTTGATATACCGCACTTCTTACAGAATTATTCAAATTAATTCTCGTAGAACTCTCCACCATTATCTATCCTCAACACCTTAATTCTTTTCTCTGTTTGATTCTCAACAAGAGCCTTAAACTCTTTAAACCTGTCAAAGACTTTGGATTTATTCCTAAGGATATATATCCAAGTATTCCTCAAGAATTCATTTATAAATGAGACATAGTACACATATTTTCCCAATGATGGGATCGACATAGGTCCAAAAACATCACTATGAAATAGTTGTAAAATTCCTTTTTCCCTCGTTGCACCAGAGGGGAATGTTACATGATTTTTCTTCCCATATAGACAATGGTCACATAAATCAAAATCTAGAGAGCAGTTATACATACCTTGAACCATACCTTTACTGTGTAGTAGTCAAAGACCCTTTTCTCCGATATGCCCCAGTCTTTGATGCCACAGCATAACCTTTTCTCCAGAGACTGTAAGAGTTATTTATTCTTCAAATCCAATATCAGGAACAATGGAACTATTACACCCATCACTAATATTGCTTCCTTGCAGCTTATACAGAGTTCCAAACCGAACTCCCTTCAGCAACACCATTTCCCCTCGAACCATCCTTCAGGTTTCCTTTTCAAATATTGTTTTTACCCCTACATCATCCATTTTTCTTACATAAATCAAATTTCTAGCCAAATCTAAGATGTGTAGAACACCAGACAATGTTATAATCCTTCCATCTATGAGCCTCAACTTGAATTTTCCTCGTCCTATAATTTTGGTTTTCGAATCATCACCTAAGAACCACTCCCTAAGGGGATTCATATGAAAGGATGCACTAGAGTCAACTAACCATGCCTCATGATATGCATGTGTGCTTGAAGAAGCCAAGTACACATCCCCTCCTTCCTTTGAGGTCTTTTCTTATGTAGAGGGAGATTCTTCAGATCCCTTCTTTTTCTCAACTTTGGATCTACACTACTTCTTGTAGTGCCCTTCTTCTCCACATATCCAACATACATTTACAAACTTTTCAAGAGATTTATATCTACCCTTAGACTTAGATCTCCCACTTGAGAACTTATATCTATTTCTTTCCTGGGAACATCCTCTTGAAAATAATGTGTCTGTGCTTTGTCCTTCCATATTATTTCGTCTCATCTCCTCCGACAACAAGGATGAGACCACTTCATCAAACTTCAATGAAGTTATATTAATACCTATGGCCACAACCAGACTATCCTAGGAGTCTAGTAAAGAACACAGTATACTGATACATTTATCTTCATCTAAAATTTTAATCTCAACATATACTAACTGACTTACCACAGTATTGAAGGAACTTAAATGCTCTGCCACCGAGTCTCCATCTCTCATCCTCAATTTATACAACTTCTTTCTCAGGAATAATTTATTTACCAGGGACTTAGACTGATACAACTTCCCAAAATTTTCCCATAAATCCTTGGATGTAGCTTTTCTATAGCAGGAAAACCCCTCTATGGACTACACCAAGGGTCTAAAGTGTAGGCAGAGAAAATCGTCTAAAGTCTCCTAGTTTTAATCACTATCCCAACATTACCCCACAATCATACATACAAGACAAGAGAGAGGGATCCGGTAGGCCTACCTTAAACTCCATGTCCGGTGTCGATCCCTTTGCGCTTGGTTTTTTCCTGAATGCAAATATCCTCCCAAGGCTGACCTACATTCATCAAAAGACAAACAAGAAACTACAAGCATGCATTCTACATATGGATTAGTGGGTTAGACATCATAAACAACAAATGTAAAAAAATCATATAATTTTAAGACGTCATTTGGTGGGATGGAAAAAGTACTTCTTTATATTAATCTCACAAAAATTCACTTACAACATGAGACCGAAAGTGCTCCTTGAAATTGGTCCTGGGCTCCTCTTCACCATGTACCAACTACTTCCACGTCTTCTTCTCCTCTTCAGTTCTCTCTTAGGGAAATGGTAAAGGGCTTTGCAATTGGGGCAAAGGGGGATTGATAAAATGGGCAGAGTGTATTTGCTCTCATGCTTCCTTTTTTTCAATGGGGCCCCAACCCCTTCTTTTATAGGCCAAAAGGGATAGTAACGGTTGGGGTGACTGGCTATGGGTAGTCAAACGGTTAAGTAACAACCCAAAAACTAGTATCTTATGCAATTTTCCACTTTTCATGATATTCTGTGAGTGTACGCGGGCTGTAGTGGTCAACAGGTGTGTGTACATGGGCAGTAGTGGTGCAGGGTGTGTACGCCTTCAAAACAATGGTTTTTTGAAGAGCTTGTTCAATGATGGCTTGGAAAAGATAGCAAGTTAGATGTCCTGATGCCAGGTATGCATGTCTGGTGAAATTTAGGGTTATAACAGATGCCCCCTAATGTGTGAGGTCAGAAGAGCATCTGATGGCCGAAATACATTACAAATCTTCACCACTGTACGATGTGAGTGAGCCCATGGACCGGAGTTCAGGAGGTGCCATTTGCAAAAATAACAATTTGTCTCATCGAGGAGGGCATACCCATGCTCAGGATGAAATAAAATCATGGATTCCAATCAAATACACTACAAATCCATGTCATATAACTATATAAAGTGTAGCCGTGAGCAGTACACAATGGATCTACATCTCAAAAATCAAAAGATATACATGTATAGTATCCATCTTCAAGAAGCCAATGACGCCCGATGGCTAGAGATGAGGTCTTCAGAGATCGAGAAACAACTTAAAAATCTTGAAAACTCAGGTAGGAGTGTAATATGAGTGTACTAATTCGCTACCCAGAGGTCTTTGACGACTCGTTGGGAATAGACAAGAGGATCTTGATGATCAGGCATAGAAATTCATTGATTTTGAGCAAGGACTTGATTGGTATTTTGGGGTGGTCGGGAATGAGGACAAGAGATAAACTGGAGAAGGGCTGACTCAAGTTTAGTAAGAGTTACCTTGGAAAAAAGAACGACAAAAGATGAGACTCAAGGAGCATGGCATTGACACAATTTCATGATGCAAGAGGCAACACAAACTCTCCAAATGTGTAGAAGGGTAACCAAATGGAGGACACAACTCTATGTAGCAAGAACATCTTCCTAAGGTCATATTGAATCCTAGAGCTTGAAAAACAAACAAAAGGATGTTCTTTGTCCAAGGGCGAATCATTGTGCCCTCAACAAAAAGAAAATACTTTTCCCTTCCTCTTTTTGGGGTATATTTGATTTTTTTGTCTTTTTCAATAATTGTGGAAAGTTTTGAGAAAGAATAAATAATGCTACATTACAAAGGAGGATCGTGTGTCACAGACATACTAGTTCCAAGTGCAAGGAACACATTTATGCTCAGAGCAAGGGGACATATGCAGAAAAAGGGCACTCAGGAAAAATCCTCCATGGCTCAAGGTGTCAAGACATAGAGGCAAAGTGCTACAAGGCTTGCATATGAGGCATGATTTAGATGGTTCAATTGAGAGAAACATGGAGCCGACATTAGGCCAAATATGCAGGAATGAAAATGTGATTAATGAGACATGATGATAATGTCCTTTGATGTAATTTTAATGAGCCCAGAGAAGGTAAGCTCGACAGTTTTTCATTTTTAGTGAGTCTGAAAAAACGTAAAAGGAGACTCCACTGGGGTACCTTTTTTGAAGGTAGTCTAGTCGGCTCGAAAGAGGGGTAAAGTAGCACCAAAAATACGTCTATTCAAAATCATTTTAATGATTGTGACAAAGACAATATCACTCGACAATATTTTCATATTTAAGGAGTCTGAAAAGAGCTTAACTATGGACTCCGTAAGGGATGTTCTTCTGGACCAATTTAATGAGTGTGAAGAAACAAGGTCACTCGACTATGTTTTCAATTTTAGGGAGTCTGAAAAGAGCTTAACTATGGAATCTGTGGGGGGTTCCTTTTTCATAATTTTAGTCCCTCAGGCCCGAAAAAGGGTTAAATCTATACCTGAGAATACTCTTCTAGAGAACCGAGGCTCCTAGAGTATACCTTTGTTCGTACTTTTGACCATCCAGACCGAAAAAGGGGTAAACTACCGTCGGAAATATGTGCCTTCAAATTTCAGTTTAGTGAGCATGAAGGGAAATAAGATCGCTCAACAATCTTTTCATGTTTAGAGGGTTTGAAAAGGGCTTAAAATAAGACCTGACAGGGCTATGACTCATGTATGAAACTGGCTCAGGTAGAGCCCACTGCTAGGCTCAGACCAAGAGTCTCTTCGATAGTCAACTTGGGAAGTCTCCCCAAAGGGAAGAAAACACAAACCACGGTGTAATTCCTCCCACTGTATAGAAACCATAGTCATGGCTTTAAGGATAGCCTCATCTAAAGGAAATTCAAAATTCAAGAAATCACGCAAACGAGGGTCGACAGTCCCAAAGGGTGAAGTAAACTGACCATATTCCATATGATGATGGAGGACCTGGAAACAACTGGTAGATTTTATCAACAAATAATCATAGGCATGAGGGCTTGAGGATCTACAAACAACGAGATCAGACTCAGAAGGAGACTCAAGATCACTTGGAACTAGAGGGGGAAGCAAGGGTTCCCATGCCCCCATTGGATAAACCAATGGATCAATTGTTGAGACCAAGTCTCAAGAAGGAAAACATGATTGTACAGGTTCCTATTCAGAAGCAATTGAACACCAAGGATAAGATGCCAGATAATTAACCCGTGGTGGGGTAGAATCTACATGAACACTAAGAACATGTAAAGGGGTAGCCTGAAATAATGCCAAATTAGGATGGTGATTATCAGATGCCAGTTGGTCAATAGTGACAATGCTTCCATTGTGAGGGAAATGCATAACCCGGAAGATCGTAGACACCAAAATGTTCATAGCATAAACATAATCATGGTTGAGAAGCATATTGAAATCTAACGGGCCTTGCACCACTATAACATCAATAAGGACATTCTTCCCACCTAACGAGATAGGAAATTGTGGAAGAACCCCCAAATATTCACTAGGACATATTTCAAAAGCCAACAGCTCATGTGAAGCAGACACAATATCGAGAGATCCAAAGAATTTCCAAACCGAGGAGGATAAAATACTTGTAGAGTCTCCTTCATCCACAATAAATCGATAAATGTTTGTTGAATTAACTTCAACCCTTATTTGAAAGGGTTTGAAAGAAGGAATACAAGGCTCAACAAGGTTATTCCAATCAAAGGAAACCATCCTAAGGCTTGGAGGGGGTTTGCTTGAAGCAAGCATAATGCCCCCTTGTTCTGAAAGTAATGAACTCGAAATGCTAAAAACATAGTCAGTAGACACATCACTCTCCAAGAAAATATTACATCGGTGTGACCACTTTGGTAGACTCAACACTCTCCAAAAGAAGAGTGGGATCAACTGAATATTGCATCGGCGTGACCACTCTATCAACCACTAGATGAATAGGCTATGAGACTACATGGTTGAAAGGAACATCACCCCCCAAAATAGGAGTGGGATGAGCTGATGACTGCATCGACGTGACCACTTTCTCAACCAATGGCTGAAAATACTATGAGGAAACCTCAAAAGACTCAGAATCATAATATCTTGCAGACAGGGACCACATTATTCAAACCTATGGAAGGCCAAGGCACAAATGAGTAAGGTGATCTCCCTTGCAAATCTTACAAGGGAACTTAAGATTATGTCCTATCCATCTAGGTTTCTGAACAGAATCAATGCCTCCAACGTGACTAGTAGTGGTTGGTTTCTTGTCCCCAACATGACTAGCAGAGGTTGTTGACATATCACTAACATGACTTGCAGAGGTTGGTGATTGGTCGATAACATGACTCGCAGAGGCTATAGACCTATTGCCAGTATGATTAGAAGTGATTGGAATTTCGCCCCCAACATGACTGGAAGAGGCTGGGTGTTTTCCCCCAGCGTGACTTGCAGAGGTTAGGTGTTTGTCTTCAACATGACTTGCAGAGGTTGGTGATTTCTTCTTCCTATTCTTCATCTTTCTACTTCGTTTAGACTTCCGATTACTAGTAACTGTACTTTTACCAGAGGTAGGAGAAGGAGGAGGAGTAGACTTTGTTGATGAAGGAACATCAACATGGTGCCCATGACATAAATTTCTTAACTGAGAAGCATCAAGAGCATTCTAAACATTTGGAATGGTACCCAACCAAACCGGTAATCCCACATTCAACCCAGGAATGTACAAAGTGGCCATTAAGGGACACCAACGTTCCCAAAGAAAGGAAAAGCACAAGAATCCCCTTGCGAAGGGGTTCCTTGGTTGGTATCATCAGGAACTTTAGCCATGAAGATCTTATGCATGGGTTCTCCCCTTGCAGGATCATTCAAGTTCGTAAAAGTCTCACACATTGACTCTAACAAACCAGTGTTATCAAAACAATGCCTATAAAGAGGTGGCTCCACGTTTCTAAGCAAAAGACCAAAATGTATTCAAGACTGGCGGAGTGGGTGGTCTACCACCCTAGGTCAAAGACTCAAATAAATG
Organism: Picea sitchensis; assembly: GCA_010110895.2. NCBI lineage: Eukaryota > Viridiplantae > Streptophyta > Pinopsida > Pinales > Pinaceae > Picea > Picea sitchensis. The sequence goes on from SNQJ01S0028357.1 coordinate 82,894, forward strand.
ATTGACTAACTCACTATGGAAAACTAGGGAGCACAGAGCACACACTAAAAGTTCCTAAAGGAAAATCAAGAAAACGACTAACTAGTAGGAAGAATAGTTACACCAGCCAACACTAGAGAAACTTACCAGTGCAAGTGCAACTCGAACATGTAATCACCCTCTGCATATACTCTACAAAGTGTGACATGATGTCTTCCCTAGGTACCACGGTATACCCCTGCAGTCACCTATGTAAGTCCCTAAAATAAAGGTAACTAGGTTTCTAGCTCGCGAACAATTACCAGGTGGGTACAGTCGACAGTCGGGCGGACCGGAATGAGTAGGGTATTAAGCCCGAAAACTATCAAGGGTATCGAAATAAAGTGTTCCAAAAGATGACTGAGGACCTCGAAAAAATTCGAGACCCACGAAGCTCCGTGGAAAACGCGATCAAAAAAATCCCAAGATAAGCCCTCTATATGTGTTCCCCACTACGCTTGGTCCAATATTGGAGGGGTTATCTCCACTACCTTTCCACATGTGACCTTATGTTTAACCCTTATGTTAGAGGGGGGTCCCGGATAATTTCCACGTTACTGAACTTTTTCACTCCCTATCACAGACTCCTACATTTTTTTTGTAGCCCTGAAGAGTTTCCTCTCCAACCTAAATCAAGGCTCTAGCTTGGACTATTTGATGGACCCTACAAACATAAAGTGTGGTTGATTTTAATTAAGTGTTCTTTTTAGTAGATTGATTTACTCAAAAGGGATGTGATAGTGCAACTGATGTTGTTAAGACTCTTTGCAGAAAATGAAACTTATGAGAACACTAGAAAAGAAGGATTATCTTTCTTATTTTATTTTGAAATGATTTTAAGATGAGAAGAAAAAACAACACTATGCTAATTTCTTTTTCTTTTTCAAATAACAATGCGAAGCAAATGCCAAGAAAGAAAGATACCTAACAAGATATGTTTTTTTTATATATTTTTTCCTCCAATCAAAGCAGAAGTAACAAAAGATTCTAAAAATAACAAAATATTCTTAAAATTTCAAGCTAAAAATAAGTTTAAAAAGCTAGGAAACACAATAAATATTTTTTTTTTAAAAAGACAAGAAAAATGACGTCAAACCCAGGCTAAATACTATAGCAACAGAGACCAAGACGAGATCAAGAAAACCCCTGAGAATTATGACTTTAGACAGGGAAGAGGATGACTGCCTCTTCTTTAAAAAATATTTTCTCAACATAGGCACACTACTGACACTTCAATAACTAGCGTATGTACGTGGGCTTTCCAAAGGTAGGGCACTTATGCATGCGTATAGGTCCACTACAGGCCACATACACCTCTGTAAATTCTCAAAAAAATGAAAACCAATAGTCAAGCAAAGGCAGGGAGTACTTGTATGGAAGACCAACATCCCTTAAAGACACATAAGCTTATAGAAACTCAAAAAAATATAAATGAACTGATTCAAAGAACCCAAAGAAATATCCCCAAAGACCCTAGAGGCTTCCCTAGTATGGTCACCAATTCTACTATAGAGGGAAAACCCCTCTATGGACTACACCAAGGGTCTAAAGTGTAGGCATAGAAAACCATATAAACTCTCCTACTTTTAATCACTATCACAACATTACCCCACAATCATACATAAAAGACAAGAGAGAGGGATCTGGTAGGCCTACCTTAAACTCTTCGTTGGGTGTCGATCCCTTTGCGCTTGGTTGTTTCCTGACCACAAATATCCTCCCAAGGCTGACCCGCATTCATCAAAAGACAAACAAGAATCTACAAGCATGCATTCTACATATGAATTAGTGGGTTAGACAACATAAACAAGAAATGTAAACAAATCATATAAGTTTAAGACATCGTTTGGTGGGACAAAAAAGTACTTCTTTATATTAATCTCACAAAAATTCACTTACAACATGAGACTGACACTGCTCCTCGAACTTGGTCCTGGGCTCCTCTTCACCATGCGCCAAATGCTTCCACATCTTCTTCTCCTCTTCAGTTCTCTCTTAGGGAAATGGTAAAGGGCTTTTCAATTGGGGCAAAGGGGGATTGATAAAATGGGCAGAGTTTCTTTGCTCTCGTGCTTCTGTTTTTTCAATGGGGCCCCAATCCCTTATTTTATAGGCCAAAAGGGATAGTAATGGTTGGGGTGACTGGATATGGGCATTCAAATGGTTAAGTAATGGCCCGGAAAATAGTATCCTATGAAATTTTCCACTTTTCGCGATATTCTATGAGTGTACGTGGGCTATAGTGGGTCATCAAGCATGTGTACGCGGGTAGTAGTGGTGCAGGGCGCGTACACCTTCAAAACAATGGTTTTTTGAAGATCTTGTTCAGTGATGGCTTAGAAAATATAGCAAGTTAGATGGGCCGATGCTAGGTATGCATGTCTGGTGCAATTTAAGGTTATAACAAGCTTCATGTAACACATTCAGTAATACTGAATCTGAGAGGCATAGTTGGATTGTGCTCTTTGCCTTCTGGTACAACTTTTTTTGGTCATTTACTAAAGTTCCTATAGGTACAATAACTAGATCTAATGTGATCCAATGATCTCTGTCCACCAACAGATCTTCCATCTTGAGCTTCCACAGCTCAAAAATTTCCCATTAAACTTCTCGATCTCCATCTTCGAATTTCTTTCCATTTATTTTCACCTGAAAAATCAATACGACAGATCTCCCACTATAACAAGGCTTATCACAGTCCCGATCCAAACCATTGACTACAAAAGCGTCCCCCTGAAGCCAACAAAGCTCTGATACCAAATGTATATTTTAACCTTGTATAATATTTACTACAAACATATTTTCAGTAAAAGAACAAAAAAGATACAATGGAAAAAACAAACATTACACAAAGATTTTTCCCTTGGAAACCCAAAATGGGAAAACCAACATATTCTGTATTCATTCATCATGATACATTGTTTACAATAAAATATAAATATAGGAGCCAATGACATCCAAAACCCTAACCCAATGACTTGGATTATTCAACAACCCTAATTCCTTAACTGGAAATAAAAAACCATCAACAAAAAACCATGTGTCGAAAAACCACCTGAATATGTGACACGTTTCCCAAAAAATCACCTAAATAATATAACACATACCCAATAGTTATGTCCACTTGGGGACCATCTGAGGAAATGGAAATAAATGAGGTATTCCAATTTGTGTAGGTGGAAAGGATGGTGAAATGGTAAGAAATGAAGTATTACAATTCACGGAGATAGAAAGGCTGCGGAAATGAGAAAATTTATGTCCACCCAGGTGAGGAAGATGAAATAACATATTATAACATAAGAAAGGCCCACCCATCCTTTTTTCCAAAGTGAGATAACTAGACTATAATCTAGGTTATGGGCAGCCTTAAATCAATTTAGTCTAGTCATTTGGTTATTTCACCCTTCAATTATCTCAATAGAGAAAAGAGATAAGTATTCTTTACTATAATCAAACGGTTCATTTCTCAACAAAGGACATGGTGTAAGTTTATGCACCTTTTTCCACAATGCAATGATGAAAAATTAAAGGTTTCTATTGGTGATAAGGATTTGGAATGTTATGGAAGGAGGAAAACAAGGGTTTTCATTATCCAAATCAAATGCATTAATTCAGAAAATAAAGGACCAATGATTCCTAAAGTAGACAACAAATCCTTTCATTGATAAGGGAGGGTCCTAAGAACCTTTAATGTTGACATGGCGATAGGGGATGTAGCCAAGTCATCTATGATATTGTAATTGAAGGTGGAATTGCATGCAAATTGTGTGTAGTTTTCCTTAAAGGTGTTTTGAGCACACGAGGGTGGGGAGTGACATTGGGTCGAGGTATTTTCAAGGGACCACTAGATGAAGGATATGTTTCCTATGCATCGGTAAATTCAGGGTTAGGTGTTCCATATGCACAAGAGGGTGTTTGGAGATGAATATCGTTACAAGAAAGCATGTAAATAATCTATTTAGAAGGATCACCATTTGTATGTGGGATAGATGAATTGGTTATGGGAGTATCTTGATTTTTGGGCACTAGTTTTTGTAGAATTGCAATTGTTGTGGGTTATGTTTNTGATGAAAAATTAAAGGTTTCTATTGGTGATAAGGATTTGGAATGTTATGGAAGGAGGAAAACAAGGGTTTTCATTATCCAAATCAAATGCATTAATTCAGAAAATAAAGGACCAATGATTCCTAAAGTAGACAACAAATCCTTTCATTGATAAGGGAGGGTCCTAAGAACCTTTAATGTTGACATGGCGATAGGGGATGTAGCCAAGTCATCTATGATATTGTAATTGAAGGTGGAATTGCATGCAAATTGTGTGTAGTTTTCCTTAAAGGTGTTTTGAGCACACGAGGGTGGGGAGTGACATTGGGTCGAGGTATTTTCAAGGGACCACTAGATGAAGGATATGTTTCCTATGCATCGGTAAATTCAGGGTTAGGTGTTCCATATGCACAAGAGGGTGTTTGGAGATGAATATCGTTACAAGAAAGCATGTAAATAATCTATTTAGAAGGATCACCATTTGTATGTGGGATAGATGAATTGGTTATGGGAGTATCTTGATTTTTGGGCACTAGTTTTTGTAGAATTGCAATTGTTGTGGGTTATGTTTTCCTTGTGGGGGTGGAGAATTCCCTTATGTTGCAGGGTGGGGGGTTGAGAGACCACATATTGATCGCATACACTAAATCTCATATATTTATGGAAGATGATGGTTGTAATTTCCATCAACCCACATAGGATGTAAGGATACTTTGTCTTGAGATGGGTGTTCTTTCCCTAGTTAGGTTGATCAGTGTGTCCCCCAACATTTTTAGGTTAAATAGGTTGGTTTGACTTTTATTCTTGATTTTGGTTCTAGTTATTTGGGTTATCCTTTCTATTGCTTTTACCCTTATTTATCTTCCATTTGTTTTTGTTTTTGTTGTTGAGGGGGTTGGTTGGGAAGGTTCTTTTGAAAAAAATACTATTCCTATAGGGAAGAGAGAGGTTTAACCAGATTGATGTTCAAAAAGGGTGAGGGATTATTAGGGATGTAGGATCCCTGATAAGGTAAATATGTTTGTGGTTCATGTTAAACGTAGGGGGTGTATGAGTTAGGAGGATATGGTTTTCCATAGGAAGTGGAGGGGTTTGCATGTCATGTATTGGCCCCTTGTTGCTTGTTGTAAGACAATGTTGAATTACCCCAAGGGATAGTAGATAATCCATAGGATGTGTTGGCTTGCCCATAATGGTTTCCATAAAGACTATGGCCTTTCTTGAAATACATATTTTCCAAACTTATTTGTGGCATGAGCCATCACCTCTATATTGTTGTTAGAAACATGATATGCCCCTTGTGTAGATGCCTCATTATAAGGATGTCAAGGGGTGCTTGGAATGACAATATATAGATACCATGACTACACTAGATGTGAGGTCAAACCATTGAGCCTTTAAGATGGCCTCTTCCTACGTTTAGGGCCTAGTGGTGGCCACAACTTACACAGTGATGGGTAGAAGATAATTCAATAACTAATCCATGAGAAGTGGATCCTTCATGCCAATTTTGCATATATTGTGTGGTCGACATCACTCATGGATGTGATCTATGATATGAATGGTTGTGTTCTCATGACATGTAGTGATAATTTTGACTCTAGTATCATGGTAGATGGTTAACTAGAAGAAGGTCAAGAAAACAATAGTAGTTTACTCAAAGGTGGTAGTAGTCTTTGAAACAACTTAGGTCCGATAGAGTCTTATTTTATATTGTTGGAGGCACACAACTGTTGAAATAATGTAATTGCGAAGATCATTCTTATAATTATTGTTGTTATTGGATTAATCCCCATTGAGGATTAATCATGTCGGTAATTGTATAAGGACCAAATACCCTTTTGCGGATTGGTCATCGGACAATTACAAAGGACATAATAAGAAGTCAGCCCCAACAGTTATAATGGAAGACCCAGAATTAATTAAAGGTGGGTTTACCCACCCAGAGTGAGAGGTCAGCCCTGCCATTTGTGACCTTTCACACGTGCCAGTGTAATATATATAAGAGGCCAGGGCCTCACTTCCAACACACAACTCACTTGCTCATTCTCTTATGAGGCAAGCTGCAATTACAAGTTGGAGAGAGGAGAAGAAGAGTGACGCATCTCTTGGGGAGGAATTTCTGTATTGGTTTGAGTTATCTCTTG
>SNQJ01S0028358.1:16802-61012 GCA_010110895.2 Picea sitchensis
CCTTATTTATGGAAACATCATGTTGTATATGAGTCTAGGCCTCGTAGTGTTATTATTACTTTGAAAAGGAAATTGTATAGGATACTCGAGGCAGTCCCACCTAGTGTTATTTCTTTGATCTCTACTAAGAAATGTAGGAAGGTCATCTCTCAGATGGGAAATTTCTCTTCTTTGTGATTCTCTCTCATAATAAGCAAAAGATCATAGCCACATCTAGGGTCTCTACGACCGACCTCTCCACACAGCAGAAGCAAGTAGATAAGGTCGTGGAAGAATGATCAGATATCTTCTCCTCACCTACCCGGGTACCTCTGCACTACCAGGTCAAGCACCCCATTGATCTGACCCCTGACACATCGCTGACCAATGGGAAAGTCTATCAACACTCACTGTTAGAGACTGAGGAGATCAAGCAACAAATCCAATAACTACTCCACAAGGGGAACATCCGTCCCATCTCATCACCTTGTGGGACCAATCATGTTGGTATAGAAGAAAGATGGAAACTGGTGACTCTACGTTGATTACCGGGCTCTGAATAAAATCACAGTCAGAAACTGGTACCCGATTCCCTGAATCGATGACCTCCTTGATCAACTCACAGGGGCCAAATTCTTCAGTAAGATTGATCTGAATTCTGGCTACCACCAGGTCCCGATAGAATAGACAGATGTATGGAAGACCACCTTCAAGTCAAAGTAAGGCCTTTTTGAATGGTTGGTCATGCCCTTTGGTTTGACAAATGATTCGGCCACTTTCATGGGTATGATGGACAATATCCTATGGCCATTCACAAATACCTTTGTAGTGGTTTATCTAGATTTCATTCTCATTTACAACAAGACTTGGGCCGAACACTTGCAACATATTCAACAGGTTTTGAACACCTTGCGGAAACACAAGCTATATGCCAACTTGGAAAAATTCTCCTTTGGCATGGACATGGTCCATTACTTAGGCTACATCATTGATCAACATGGCGTACATGTGGATCCAAGTCATCCGTGACTGGCTAGCCCCAACCACTCTGACTGAGCTTCAGAGCTTCTTAGGCCTTGCCAATTTCTACCGTAGGTTCTTTTTAGGATTCTCCCATATTGCATGGTCCCTCAGCCAAATAGCCAGGGGTGGTGGTAACGAGAAATTTGCGTGGGGCCGGTCCCAACAACAAGCGTTCGATTATTTGAAGTAACGCTTGTGCTCATCCCCAGTACTTTCACTACCAGACCTGCAAAATCCCTTTGAGATTGAGACATATGCTTTACACTATGTTGTGGGTGTCGTTCTCACTCAACATGACCACCTCAGGGCCTATCATAGTGAGAAACTATCCTATGTTGTCCATAAGTACCCTACTTACGACAAGGGAATGCACTCCATTGTGAAATCCTGCCACTAGTGGAGAAATTACATTATTGGGAAGGAGACAATCATCCACACTAATCATAAGCCACTGTAGTTCATGCAAACACAAGGAAAATTGCAAAATGAAAGCCATCAAAACTGGTCCACATACTTGCAGCAATTACAGATCAACATAAAGTATAAAATAAGAAGAACCAATCGTGTCATTGATTTCCTCAGCAGATCGCCAGTCACGACACTCACCATGGTGCTAGACTCTTGTTGAGACCTTTGGATGGCCCCAACGCTATGAGACAGACCCAAAATTCGCCACCACCTACCAAATGTTGGGTGCAAACGTAGTTGTCGATAATTTCTATCTTCAGGATGGGTTACTACGTCGTCTGGGCCATAGCTATGTTCCATCAAGTGAGTGATCGAAGATGATCTTGGAATCCCACTATAGTCGAGTTGCAAGACACTTTGGCATCAAAAAGACAGTGGCGATTCTACAAAAACATTTCTACTGGCCGAAACTTTGACAGGAGGTCAACAAGTATATCAGGTCCTGCACTGCCTGCGCTATTTCCAAACCAACCACTAAGAAACAGGGCCTGTACACTCCTCTTCCTACTCCTGACAGGCCACAGGAATCCATATCAATGGACTGCATGTTGGGCCTCCTATCCACCAAGCAGGGAAATGACTGTGTTTTTGTGGTTGTTGATCGCTTTTCTAAGATGGCGATTATGGTTTCCTGCAAGAAGAGAATCACAATAGAGGCCACTACCAAGATCTTCTTTGAACGAGTCTGGGTACATTTTGGACTACCAAAAACCATTGTCTCAGATCGAGACAATCAATTTCTCAACACATTCTAGTTGAGCCTCTGGTCACTACTGGACACCAAGCTCACAAAATCCATGACCTTGCACCCCTAGACAGATGGCTAAACCGAAGTCGTAAATCGAATGATTGTGCATATCCTTCGCATGTATAATTCAAAGCACCCTCGCACTTGGGATGAGAGCCTTCCCTATGTCTATTATATCTACAACCGAGCCCTGCATATCTCAACCAACCACAACCCCTTTCATGTGGGTTTGGGATTCCAACCATTGGGACCCATAGATGTTTCACTTCTCCTTGCGGCCACCTCGACGGATTCATCTTATACTCCAACTGAAGCTGAAAAGTCCACCCAGTTCATTGAGTGTATCTGACACATCTACCAACAGGTTCAAGATATCCTACAGAATTCTAATGACAAGTACAAACAATAGCATGATCAACATCGGGTGCCACATAAGTTTCAGGTGGGCGACAAAGTTTAGTTGCGCTTGTAGAAAGAACGCCTTATTGGACCCCATCAAAATATTCACCCACTGTGTTATGGGTCGTACACCATCACCAAGGCCATGGGGGATACTGATTTTGAGCTCAACATTCCTCATTTCCTTGGCCTGCACCCAGTGTTCAATGTGGATTTCCTTCGCCCTTATTTCCCACCATTATTGGACATCTCAGAAGTAGCAGAACAACTAACACAAATAAAGCTCAACCCCGACTGCATAAAATAGGAATCCAATGATCTAATTGTGGACACACAAATCAAGGGCACTCGACAAAAAAGGATCCAACTTTATCGAGTAGTCAAAACAGGGGAACTCTTGCACCAAGGAAAGTGGCTCACCCGGGGACAAATTCAATAGAAATTTCCTCATCTGATGGGGGAACTCAACGCAATGGAGACCATTTCTTCCTAAGGAGGGAGGATTGATCCAGGTGGATATCGGTGGCCACCCACATTTTCCAACAGGCTCAAAATAGTTTTCTAGCAATTTTGGTAATTTACTATTTTTAGCAGTTTTCACTTTCGGAGCCGTTTTGAGGCCCTAAATGAAGTTTTTTTGGGGGGAAAATAGGTTTTCAATATCAAATTTACTTCCATATTGTACCTAAAATTAATCTCCTCGATGATACCTTTCTAATGGGCTATCATACGCCTAAAACAGAGATTGTATGCAAAAGTTACGACCCCGGGAAATTGATATACTAACTTACCCAAATGGGCCCACATGACTTTTGGCGCTTCATCTCCTAGGTTTAGGTTTTTGGATGTCCATATTTTTTGGTATTCCTTCTTATGGTAAAAAGGCCTTCAGAGCCTCATTGTAATCATCTTCTTGCGAATGAGCGCAATCGTCACATCTCTTCTTAGAGATAAGCTGCCACCATTCCAACAAGCTTGTTTCCACTACATTTTATAGTTTCAACTTATTTCATTATTGAATAGAAAACCAATTTTACTGTATCTCTGTTATTCTGTGTTAAGAACATGTTAATAATATGTATTCATTTTTTTCTGCTCATAAAATCCGGATCACCAACTATTTTGATACCCTCCTCTTCAACCCATACACAATACGAGGAAACATAATTCCTAAGTGCTCTTTAGTGTCGGTAAAGATTTTGTAGTCTAAACATAAGATATACAAGGGAAACCATTGATCACTCACATAACACTATATCCCTTCCATATCTAACCATATCATGGACTCACACATGATTATCCCTATGGGTATTCATTTTTATAGCAAGAGTGTGTCTCTTGACTTGACCTGGTTATGATCCCATAACCAATCATAGCACAATATGCAACTAAATGTTATCTAAATGCATACTAGCATCAACAAAATTCACATACTCTAGGCCTTTGACCATTACATATCAATTTAAATATTGACAATTAAATGAGAGAATTCTTACCTCAATTCCCTTCAACATTTATACATCAGAGGAAACCAAATGCATACCTGCATGGCTTTCATCAACCTACCTGATACTACCTAATCAACATGTAATTGTAGAAGATTGTAGGCTCCCTACTCCATCCTTTTTTTTATCACCATTCCTACCACCATCATGGGTTTTCACATAGATTGAAGTCATAAGCAGTAGAAACATCCACATATTTAACCATACTATATCGTTTTTCTTGAATATATGATTCATCATTAGTCACACTCAATACACATCATTATTGCATGTATATAGAAACAAACTATTCTAAGTCCCCAACCATGACATATGCATATCCAGGCATGTACATATACACAAATGCACATCCATATTCACCAAGCCTTCACTATCAACACGACTACTAATGCATATGCATTCTAAACTTCACTGTATGTATCATGGACTCTTGTGCATTTATATTTCAGCTCACTTATTTATTTATTTATGTTGTAGTTGGTTTTCCTTGAATTTATTCATATCCTTGTTGTGTTGTGTGCTCCCATTTGTCTCATTTGCACTATTGTTCCTAGGTATGAACATTTTCCAACCAAGTCTTGCTTTGACATTCTGCAATACAACCATTGTGTTCTATTTGAAACAACATATTTTAGGAAGACGTATCCAAACATTAAATTTATGAAATATTTTATCACCTTGGAATAAGGTATCTCACAACAATCCATCACTCTACCACTACAACATCCTTGAATCAAATTACCCATACTCATTCCACATGCCTACTATTACTTCTAGCTATGCATTGGATCTATTCATTTGAAAATTCCCTATGAAGCCATACTTTTCCCACTCAAGACCATTCCCAATGGAATTATTTTTTCATTCAGTGGCATTTTTCAAGTGAAAGAACCTTCATTATTCTATCCCCGATTTCTCTACAATGGTATCCCACTTCCATTGTGACCTCTGATATCCTAAGTGACTTTCTTGCTCTGAGTAATTTTAGACATAGTAGTTAAGTTATAGCTAGAAAATACTTGCTTGACACTCCTTTGCTTGGCACATATAGATGATTGAGGAATCCCTCACGCAACAGAGGAATGAGATGATGGATAGTTTCACGCAAATCCTTTAGAAACCGCCAACAGGCGACGCATCTTCTTCGAGCGGAGGCGGCGCCCCCTTCAAGGTACAAATAAACTTCAGTATTCCTATATTTGAAGGTCAGATAGACACAAATGCTATAGACAAGTGGTTGAATATGGTAGAAGGGTATTTTTCTGTCCATAACCTTTTGAATAGAGAAAAGATTCCTTTTGCACTCCTTAAAGCCATTCCCCATGTCAAAGATTGGTGGGAAACTTTTTGTGAGCAAAAGGAAACACAGGAACCCTCATTATTTACAGTTACAACCACCTGGGAATCCTTAAGGGATGCTATTAAGGAACAATACTACCCTGTCGGAATTTATGACAACTTGTATACTAAATGGACCACATTGTGGCAAGAAAGAGACCAGGTAGTTCCAGATTTCACAAATATCTTCCATACCTTGTGCACCAAGCTGGGTATCAAAGATTTAGAGTGATATATGGTGCTCAAGTATCACGGTGCTCTGCATAGATACATCCAGACTGAAATGGAATTTTTGGACATCTCATCCTTGGGCAGGGCCTACTGATATGCCGTCAAAATCAAGCATAAGCTCCAACAAAAGATGAGGCAATTTGGGCCTGGGAACCCCTCACAACAAAATCCAGGAAAGGGTGGCCCCAAACCATAGAACAAAGGACAGAGAAAATATGGAAAGTATCAGGACAACCAATCCAAGCCGTAAGAAAATAAGGACACTGGAAAGACAAAGAAATATACCAGGAAGTGGTGCGACTTCCATAAGAGCCCTTGGCATAACACTATTGATTGTCACTCAAAGAAGTCGTTGGTGGCCTAAGTGAAAGCCTCTAAATCAGATGCAGATTCTGACTTTGAGCCAGAACTAGAAAGGGGAAGACAAATCTTTGATGCAGAACCCAGTGCCACCGTTGCTACCACCAAGCTCCAACCTGGTGAACCAAACGATCCAGAAGAAGGAGAGCACCTCTTCCATTCACAGATGTGGGTAAAAGGTACTCCAATGCACTTCATCATTGATAGTGTATCCAGAAGAACCTCATCTTAGAAGAGGTTGTTAAGCAGCTGGCCCTACTGAGAACATCACACCCATAACCCTACACCATTGGATGTCTCCGCCAAGGAAGCTATCTTCACGTCAGCCAACAGTGTTGACTGTCGTATGACATCAAGCCCTTCAAAGACAAGGTATTGTGTGATGTTTCTCCTCTCGAAGTTTTTGATGTTATTTTGGGCCAACCTTATTTATGGAAACATCATGCTATATATGAGTCTAGGCCTCATAGTGTTATTATTACTTTGAAAAGGAAATTGTACAGGATACCCGAGGCAATCCCACCTAGTCCTATTTTTTTGATCTCTTCTAAGAAATGCAGGAAGGTCATCTCTCATATGGGGAAGTTTCTCTTCTTCATTATTCACTCTTAGAATTAGAAAAAGATCAGAGCCACATCGAGGGTCTCTATGGATGACCTCTGCACATAACAGAAGAAAGTAGATAAGGTCATGGAAGAATACTCAGATATCTTCTCCTCACCTACCAAGGTACCTCTGCACTGCCAGGTTAAGAACCCCATCGATCTGACCCCCGACGCACCACTGCCCAATAGGAAAGTCTATCGACGCTCTATGTTAGAGACTGAGGAGATCAAGTGATAAATCCAAGAACTTCTCCACAAGGGGCACATCCATCCCAGTTCATCACCTTGCAGGACCAATCATGCTGGTACAGAAGAAAGATGGAACCTGGTAACTCTGCATTGATTACCGGGCTCTGAATAAAATCATAATCAGAAACTGGTACCTAATTCCCCGAATCAATGACCTCCTTGATCAACTCACAGGAGCCAAATACTTCAGTAAGATTGATCTGAAGTCTGGCTACCACCAGGTCTCGATAGAACAGACATATGTATGGAAGACCGACTTCAAGTCAAAGTAAGGCCTTTTTGAATGGTTGGTCATGCCCTTTGGTTTGAAAAATTCTTCGGCCACTTTCATGGGGATGATGGAAGATATCCTGTGGCCATTCACCAATACTTTTGTAGTGGTGTATCTAGATGACATTATCATTTACAACAAGAATTGGGTTGAACACTTGCAGCATATTCAGCAGGTTCTGCACACCTTGCGACAGCACAAGCTATACGCCAACTTGGAAAAAATCTCCTTCGGCATGGACATGGTCCATTACATGGGTTACATCATTGATCAACATGGAATACGCGTGGATCCAACCAAGATACAAGTCATCTGTGACTGACTAGCCCCAACCACACTGACTGAACTTTAGAGCTTCTTAAGCCTTGCCAATTTCTACCGTATGTTCATTTTAGGATTCTCCCATATTGAATGGGCCCTCAACCAAATAACCAGGGGTGGTGGTAAGGAGAAATTTGTTTGGGGCCGGACCCAACAACAAACATTAGATGATTTGAAGCAACGCTTGTGCTCATCCCCAATACTTTCACTACTAGACTTGCAACAACCCTTTGATATCGAGACATATGCTTTAGACTATGCTGTGGGTGTCGTTCTCACTCAGCACGACAACCCCGTGGCCTATAATAATGAGACACTATCCGATGTTGTTCGCAAGTACCCTACTTATGAAAAAGAAATGTACTCCATTGTGCAAGCCTGCCGCCAGTGGAGACATTACATTCTTGAGAAGGAGACATTCATCCACACTTATCATAAGCCACTGTAGTTCATGTAGACACAAGGAAAATTGCAGAATGGCCACCATCAAAAGTGGTCCACATACTTGCAGCAATTCCACCACAACATAAAGTATAAAACAAGAAGAACCAATCATGTCGTTGATTGCCTCGACATATCTCCAGTCACAACACTCACCACGGTGCTAGACTCTTGCGACCATGAGACCTCTGGATGGCTCAAACTCTATGAGACGGAGCCAGACTTCGCCACCACCTACCAAATGTTGGGTGAAAATGTAGTTGTCGATAATTTCCATATTTAGGATGGGTTACTGTGTCGTTTGGTCCATATCTGTGTTCCATCAAGTGAGCGAGTGAAGATGATCTGGGAATACCACTATAGTTGGGTGGCAAGACACTTTGGCATCAAAAAGACAGTGGCGATGCTACAAAAACATTTCTATTGGCCGAAACTTCGACAAGAGTTCAACAAGTATATCAGGTCCTACACTGTCTGCGCTATTGCCAAACCGACCACTATGAAACAGGGCCTATACACCCCTCTTCCTACTCCTAACAGGCCATGGGAATCCATCTAAATGGACTACATGTTGGGCCTCCCATCCACCAAGCAGGGAAATGACTGTGTTTTTGTGGTTGTTGATATCTTTTCTAAGATGGCGATTCTGGTTGCCTGCAAAAAGAGCATCACAACAGAGGCCACTACCAAGCTCTTCTTTGAATGAGTTTGGGTACATTTTGGACTCCCACAAACCATTGTCTCATTTCGAGACAGTCAATTTCTCAACACATTTTAGTCGAGCCTCTGGTTACTGCTGGACACCAAGCTCACAAAATCCATGACCTTCCACCCCTAGACAGATTGCCAAACTGAGGTCGTAAATTGAATGATTGTGCATATCATTTGCATGTATAATTAAAAGAACCCTTGCGCATGGGATGAGAACCTTCCCTATGTCTAGTATAGCTACAACTGAGCTCCGCATATCTCAATCGGCCACAACCCCTTTCAGGTGGGTTTTGAATTCCAACCATTGGGTCCCATAGATGTTTCATTTCCCCCTGCGGTCACCTCGACTGACTCATCTTTTTCTCCAATTGAAGTTGAAAAAGCCACCCGTTTCATTGAGCAGATCCAGTACATCCACCAACAGGTTTAAGATATCCTATATAAGTCCAATGACAAGTACCAGAAACAACATGATCAACATCGGGTGCCACATAAGTTTCAGGTGGGTGACAAATTTTGGTTGCACTTGCAGAAAGAACACCTTACCGTACCCCATCGAAAGCTTCTCCCACTCTGTTATGGGTCGTACACCATCACCAAGGCCATGGGTGATAATTATTTTGATCTCAGCATTCCTCCTTTCCTTGGCCTTCACCTAGTGTTCAATGTGGATTTCCTTCACCCTTATTTCCCAGCATTATTAGACACCTCATAAGTAGCAGAACAAATGACACAAAAAAATCTCAACCCTGACTCCATAAAACAATCATCCAATGATCATATTGTGGACACATAGATCAAGGGCACTCGACAACAAAGGATCCAACTTTATCAAGTAGTCAAAGCAGGGCAACTCCTGCACCAAGGCAAGTGGCTCACCCGGGGCCAAATTCAACAGAAATTTCCTCATCTGATGGGGGACCTCAACATAATGGAGACCATTGCTTCTTAAGGAGGGAGTATTTATCTAGGTGGATATTGGTGGCCACCCACATTTTCCAACTTTCTCAAAACATTTTTCTAGCAATTTTGGTAATTTACTATTTTTAGTAGTTTTCACTTCCGGAGCCGTTTTAAGGCCCTAAATGATGTTTTTTTGAGAAAACAAGTTTTCAATATCAAATTTACTTCCATATTGCACCTAAAATGATTCTTCTCGATGATACCTTTCCAACGGGATATTATACGCCTAAAACCGAGATCGTATGCAAAAGTTACAACCCCATGAAGTTGATGTACTAACTTACCCAAACATGCCCACATGACTTTTGGTGCTTCATCTCTTAGGGTTAGGTTTTTGGATGTCTAGGGTTTTTGGTATTCCTTCTTATGGTAAAAATGCCTTTAGAGCCTCATTTTAATCATCTTCTTGTGAATGAGCATAACCGTCACATCTCTTCTTAGAGATAATCCGCCACCATTCTAGCAAGCTTGTTTCTGCTGCATTTTACAGTTTCAACTTATTTCATTATTGAATAGAAAACCAATTTTACTGTATCTCTGTTATTCTATGTTAAGCACCTGTTAATAATCTGTATTCATTTTGTTCTTCTCATAAAATCCATATCACCAACTATTTTGATACCCTCCTCTTCAACCCATACACAATATGAGGAAACATAATTCCTAAGTTCTCTTCAATGCCGGTAAAGATTTTGTAGTCTAAACATCAACTATACAAGGGAAACCATTGATCACTCACATAACTCTATATCCCTTCCATATCTAACCATATCATGGTCTCACACATGATTATCCCTATGGGTATTCATTGTTATAGCAAGAGTGTGTCTCTTGACTTGACCTGGTTATGATCCCATAACCAATCATAGCACAATAAACAACTAAATGTTATCTAAATGCATACTAGCATCAACAACATTCACATACTCTAGGCATTTGACCATTACATATCAATTTAAATATTTACAATTAAATGAGAGAATTATTACCTCAATTCCCTTCAACATTTATACATCAGAAGCAACCAAATGCATACCTGCATGGATTTTATCAACCTACCTGATACTACCTAATCAACATGTATTTGTAGAAGCTTGTAGGCTCCCTACTCCATCCTTTTTTTTATCACCATTCCTACCACCATCATGGGTTTTCACATAGATTGAAGTCATAATAAGTAGAAACATCCACATATTTAACCGTACTATATCATTTTTCCTGAATATATAATTCATCATTAGTCACACTCATTACACATCATTATTGCATGTATATAGAAACAAACTATTCTAAGTCCCCAACCATGACATATGCATATCCATGCATATACATATACACAAATGCACATCCATATTCTCCAAGACTTCACCGTCAACATGAATACTAATGCATATGCATTCTAAACTTCATTGTATGTATCATGGACTCTTGTGCATTTATATTTCAGATCACTTATTTATTTATTTATGTTGTAGTTGGTTGTCCTTGAATTTATTCATATCCTTGTTGTGTTGTGTGCTCCCATTCTTCTCATTTGCACTATTGTTCCTAGGTATGAACACTTTCCAACCAAGTCCTGCTTTGACATTATGCAATACAACCATTGTGTTTTATTTGAAATAACATATTTTAGGAAGACGTATCCAAACATTACGTTTATGAAATATTCCATCACCTTGGAATAAGGTATCTCACAACAATCCATCACTCTACTACTACAACATCCTTGAATCAAATTACCCATACTCATTCCACATGCTTACTGTTACTTCTACCTATGCATTGGATCTATTCATTTTAAAATTACCTATGAAGCCATACTTTTCCCACTCAAGACCATTCCCAATGGAAGTATTTTTTCATTTAGTGGCGTTTTTCAAGTGAAAGAACCTTCATTATTCTATCCCTGATTTCTCTACAATGGTATCCCACTTCCATTGTGAACTCTGATATCATAAGTGACTTTCTTGCTCTGAGTACTTTTAGACATAGTAGTTAACTTATAGCTAGTAAATCCTTCCTTGACACTCCTTTTCTTGGCACATATAGATGATTCACACATCACCTCCTAAGCTCCTTATGCTCTTTCACACCAAGATTTGCAACTATCTACACATCTCTACCTTCAAGTATATGGAGTCTTAATTTTCCTTTCTATACCCATTAATGACATTATTCACCCACTAGCTTCATGTCCTATGTCATAATATTTGTTGTTGCACCTGCAATGCATTCAGATTCTGTAGCATTTGACCAATAATTCTTTTTTTCCATTCTTCTTGAGTTCTTTATCCACTTTTCATTACTTTCCCCGTCGCTCTTTATTACCTCAAGAAACTTCTACAAGCTCTGTCATGCTTCCATGAATATGATATCCAATCTTAGGCTTTAATTTATCTGATTATACATCTAATTCTGCAAATCACACAAGCAAGCAATTTTTGTTAGAATAATACATCTTGTAGAAATTTTGTCAATTAATGTTATAGGTCCTTTTTTCTGTTCAATTCATGAAGAATTATATCATATTTCTCCCAATTATAATAATTCTATCTTATTTTCCTCTAAATCATATTTCCAAGGACTATACTCATTCCCCTATCCGATCTCTTAGCTGACAATTATGACTTCATGAAAAAGCCATGTTCACCCCATTTATACACTTTCTCCAATGGTGTAATTTTATTGAATTGGAAACTTTTGTCAAGTACAGAAGAAAATGTGTCAGGAACTAGAGAAAATTTTAAATGGGACCTAAATAATAATAATTACAATGCATTTATAACAACTCTTAGACGTTCAATATGATGCTCTAGTAAAATGTCGAGTAAACATTTTTTTCTAGTTTTGTGATATGGGGTCACTTTTCCTCCTCTGAAAATCTCAAAAATCCCAAAAAAGTGGCCCAGAATAGTCGATTTTGGCCTATTTCAGTATCCCCATTCCAATACCCATAGAATTTATTCAGTTTCTTCATGTGTTATTCCTATGTCTTCTTTTTGGACTCTCTCCAAATGTTTTATCTTAATTTGGATCTTTGCTAATGATCTGGACCAAGATCTTTAAAAACCACTATTTTGCAATTTTTGACAAATCCAAGAAGAATTGGACAAGGTCCCTCTTTAAATTTTTTGTAGATATCCTCTTTAAAAACAAAACCAATAAGTTTCATCCCAATCCGACTTAATCTTCTCCAATTATGGCCAAAATAAGAAAATGGCTCTAGACTTCGTTTTTTTTTTTTAAATTGATGGGTAGTGTTGCCCATGTGAAAATATGCACCGTTGATCTAAATTCAAAATAGATATAGATTGTTGATATGATCTACCTTCCTCAATTTCTGACCCGACCATCGATCATCAACCCCTTTCCTTGGAAATCGGTCACAATACCTCTCTGAATTGACCGACCTGACTGTCGACAATTCCCATTGGTGGATGAAAAACACTTTCAATTAGGTTGACCCAACTATCAACCCATTAAACATTGACCATTCTTGTTGACTTGTGAAACTGTTTCTCCAATTCGACCAAACTGACAATCGATCGTCGACCATTTCCTTGTTGATGTGGCATGGCACATGGATACTGACATGGCATGAAATGTGGATATTGATGTGGCATGACACATAGACTCTAACATGGAATTATGGTTGATGTGTCATGACACATGGATGTTTATGTGGCATGACATGTCATCGTCCTCTTTCCTTCATCAACCATCAATCATTTTTATTGGATTATCTGACCCTTCACCAACCCTACCGATGCCCCACCATCGACCCATCGACCATCGACGCTTTCTCTGAGTTGATTAGAACACTTTTCTAAATCGTTCAACCTAACCATCAAACCTTCATCCTATCATCCATTTGAATTGGACGAATAAAAAAATACTTCACCGAATTCGGATGACCCGACCGTTGGCTCGTCAACCATTTCACTTAGATGACTAAAATCACTTCAACCAAATCTAGTCGACTAGACCGTTGACCCATCGATCCATCGATGATTTCTGTTGGTCAACAAAAAAATTCACCAAATCATCTGACCCGAATATATGTCATCGACGAATTCCATTGGCAATTAAAACACTTTTCTAGTCCAGTCGACCCAACCATCGGTTGTCGATGATTTCTCTAGGTCAACTCTAACACTTAGAAAAATTTGCAATAAATTCTCAACGAATCTAGACCATCATTCGACTCCAACCTCCCAAATGTCGAAATGAATCAATACTGTTGATTTGTCTCCCTTTTCCAACCACTGAAATTGAATCTTGATCCTCAATATGGTAACTTTTCCAAAATTTGAAAACATTAGAATTTTAAATTTTTCAAGGAGGAATCTAGGTCGTTGATCTGGAGATCGAACATGATCTTGGCTCTCGATTCTCCAAACTCTTCCCAACGCTACATCAACCTTTAAAACTCAAAATTTTGACCTTGTAGGTGAAATCTAACTCTACAACTTTACATATCGACTCCATTAAACTTATTAGTCGGTCTTGAATAATTTAAACTTAGATCTACTCATGAATTTGGGGATTTTATTTCTAATTTTCCACCATTTTTCCCAATTTTTTTCAGACCGAAGTATATATGCACTCATTTAGGCCCATACTAGTCTCATGTTCCAATATTGATCTGATATCAATTTTTAACATACCCAACCACCATCAGGATGACCACGCTACCTCAAATTCACACTTCTTGAACTAGTTTCAAATTATTATTATAATTAATTTGAAAAACAAGCATGAAAGAATGCAATAATCAAGATTCATGCTAGACTTAAAACAATGCTTAATCATTCCATGCGCAACAATAACCAACAATCATGCATATTATAAAAACAAATCTCAAAGATAATAATTAATACAAAACAAAATATACATTATACAAAAAACACATAGAGAACTTATATTTTCAAGTAAACATTCACCAACTGGTTGCATACCACGAAAGTTCCTCCCAACCATAGACATTGCTATTCATTCACTCTCAACAACAGTGTCACCCTTGATCCAGGGCTATGAATCCACAAGGACAGGTCCTAGGCCAAATCCAAAAACACACCAGTTAGCTAACAAGCTCTTATGTTTTCCCAAGGACGTAACAATCTTAATTTACATCTCTCTTCCCCTCCAGCCTACACAAACCAAATAAATTAATCCATTTCTCTGTCATGCAGTCCCTCAGGTTTTTCCATTTATCTCTAAGGCTCCAATTCTACTGGTCAGGAAATATCAAGGATTCTAAGCTGTGGACAGTTCTTTCAGAACTACCATCGATCTCATGCACACAAGCATCTATTCCCTCTCAGAATGATCAATATTTTCTCACAACCCATATAGAAATGGCTTGCTACCTCCATCCAATAGTTTTCTATGCCTAGAAAAAGAGCACATGACTTAACAATAATGAATAAAGAATTTACAATTAATGAAGAAGCAAAATGAAAGAGTGAAAGTGTGATTAAATCCCAATCAATGTAAGAGATGGTTTATATAATTACATGAACCAAGAACCACATGGCCTCCCCAAGTAGCTCATGCAACCAATTTTCTGAATTAAAACCAATATGGTTAAATACAATATAATAAAAGACTTAGCCACTTTATCCCCCTCTCTCATGGAATCACAACCCCTTATCTCTCTTGTCCTTGTTCTTCTCGCAACCAACGATGTATTTTGTTAATATATATAGAAGTATGAAATTTCCTAGGCACTCCATCCCCTTTTCAACTTTACTGGATCAACAACCTAAGTCACAATTACATGATAAATTCTACTTCATAGGGGTCAAAACTTGTGGTGTTACATCATAATAAGTCAATTTAGGGTTTCCTAGGGTTGTAAGGTGAATTTGCTAACCCCTTTCATCTCAGGAAGGTTAACAATTATATGGATGACTTCTAGCTCTGGCTCTAGGGATTTAATAGGTTCTCTAATCTTTTTTCTAGGCGGAAGCTTTTCTTTCCTGTTTTATTTCTCTTTGGTTTTGAGTAAGTCTATTCTTATGGGTAGTTTATCATATAGTATTAAATATTGAATGCGTTAATATTGGGATTTCTTGGGTCTATTGGTGAACCAAATAAATTGGGCTAAGGGAAATACAAAATACTTTAAAGTGATAGGGATATTTGACTGTAATATTGTTTGGATGGATTACTAGGAATCACATGAGATTGGTCAAGTCATAAGGAATGATTAAGAGTCTATATAGGGTAACAAAAATTAAATCTTCATAGCCACAAAAAATGCATGAGAATGAACACCAAGTTACTACCTATATAGAAACAATTATGGGTTCTCTGGTTCAATGGAGGCTTCAAATGGTTTATTTGGAGGCAATATGCAACATGCTCAAGAACATGGTCATAAATTTAAGTAAGGGACACAATTTGGGGGCTTCAAATCAAGTGCATCCAATCAATTCTAATTATGAGTGGACGAAATAAGAAGAAATGATGCACCAACTAGTTGAAGACATGGAAATTGTTGTAATACCCTAGGTCGAACCCCAGTTGAAATGTACTTACAAGTATGTGTATAGGTTGGTGAGCCAAGAACCTCTTTTGGCCAATGAACCTGTTTAGTATTATGTATTTTCATTTAGAAATTAATGAAAGAAAACACGACTGCATGCAGACCATCTCAACAAGAAGAGTAAGGGGGTTTAACTCCACTTTATTGGGAAAGGAGGATACATATTTTATCCAAAAGGAGATAAACCTAAAGAGGCTTAAACAAAAGAGAATATTTTAATAATATTTTCTTAAGAGTCTAATTTATGGACACATGTATATTGTGTTACCCTAAGTCCAAAGAGGGAGGAAATGAATTACCGAGTGGGTTAATAGAATTCCATGGAGTGACAAATGTCATTCTATTGTCATGCAAGTACAATGGGATCAATAAATTTCGACGAGAAAACAAAAAACAATGGGGGGGGTTATGGAATGTGTTGTGGAAGATTTAATATTTGTCTGAAGAACGCTAAAAGGGAATGGTTGGGAGAAGCTGAAGAGGGGTTTTTTTAGGCCCGTATGCATTCTCTCCAAGTGAGAGAGTTGCTAAGCTGAAGAAGCAGGTTGTCAGACCTGTGTTCCTTTTCTCTAGGTGAGAGAATTGCAGGGAATTTGATTCCCATATGTGCCAAGATTTCATCACATAAATCTGATTATTCATGTTCGCCTTGTTGTCGAAGCCTGAAAGGGAAGTGGGTAGCTATAGGGGGATCACTTCTTGGGTGGGACAAGCATGTGGGGAAAGTAGAGTCTGTGGAACTTGGCACATGTATTGAGATAAATATGCTCCTAAGATACCTCATGAGATATATTATCCTTGACCAAGTGGAGTTCAAGTCCGACTCGGGGTTGACCTGTTCTCAATTGTGGGGAACAATGTCTAAGGTTGGGAGTAAATTCATAGGTTTGCATGCAATTGGTGGTTCAATTGTTTGAGATAAGTGTTCATTATGTGTTTGGTTAATTTTTGTTGATTGGGAATATATGAAATCTTGTGTTGAATACCAGTGTGAAAATTACTATGAATTATAGTCATAAATAATTGTTATTCTTAACATTGTTTAAGTAATTTCTCCCTATAAAAATTGTATATGTGATGTAAACCGGTAATTTAGTCATGGGTTCCATAATTTTCATTACCCTGAGCATATTGTTGATGAGGCTAGTTCAATAATAGAGTGTTGTAGCTTTAATACCCTGAAAATGTTTATTAATGACTTTGTTTAAATCTTCAATTGTCTATGTAGAATTAATAATTGTACATATGATAAGTGGAGTAATTACCCATCTCCTTTCAAGCAAAGTTGAGTTATGGATAGTCATAAGAGAGTAAAAATTTGGTATTTTGATTTGTAAAGGCCTCGAACAACTACAGATAGTGCATGAGGTGAAAATTTTCTCATCCCAATATCATGTTGAGAAAATATTGACAATTGGGGTGGGTTTTACCACCTCCAGATGGTCCTAACAGTCTTAGGTAAGACTTACAGAAAAAATCAAATCATTAAAGAATAGATAAAAACTAATTTAAGGATGTCAGAGTAGCATTGGATATGGGACTCTAATGATAAGACTCGAAGAAAACCTTCTCCATTGTAGGATATATCGATATGATGTCACCCACCCAATACACGAAAGATAATTATCCTAACCTAGAAGGTTGTGCCAAGAATCAATGATGATGTGTATCTCACGTCAGTTCATGTGGATGGTCCATGTGGAGGGTGACCATGGTTCCACATGGCATGGTATTATGGTCCTTGGGAAAACAAAGGGTGACGTGGTTTGAGTGCCACATGTAAAGCTAAGAGACAACGTTGGTTAGGCCCACCTGTGTAACATGTAGACAATGTACTTAGGAGCATGACGGGTTCACAGAGATGGGAAGGTGAGATGAAGGAGTCTACTAACCCATGAACCTGAAATTATTCCAAATTTATCTAAGTGTTGATACTTTTGGAAAGACTTATGAATAGGAGGTACAGAGTTGTACAACCACGAGTCTATGTAGATGGAAAAGTGGCTAAGTGTTGAGAATTTTCAGATGAACTTATGAAGGGAATAATTATGCATTTGTGAGTCTGTGAGTCTATGATTCCATGAGAATGAATAAGTGTTGATAATTTCAGATGAACTTATGAAGAGGAGGTGCAAATTTGTACATCCACGAGCCCGCTTAGATGGAAAAAATGGCTAAGTGTTGACTATACTTTTCAGATAGACTTATGAAGGGAATCAATATGCATTCATGATTCTACGAGTCCATGAGTCCATAGTACCACCACTTACAAGTTCATGAATACAATAAGGTTGTTAGAAGAAGAAACAAAAGTTAAAAAAAAAAATTGATACCCCATCCCTTAGAAGGTACTTAGGGGGACATGTATATTACAGAGTGGTATCAGAGCTATGGGTTCAACACTAGGCCTACATGGGCCAGATATCAGTTATAGAACAAATTTATTAATGATAAGAAGAGTTAGTAATTATAAAGTTTCTATATAGTAATTTTTTCTAACAAATAATACTAATTCCATACTTTGTAGAATTACGAATATATATAGATCGAAACAGAGACCAACATCATGAATGATGTTGAAGAGGCACGAAGGATTTCTAGCCATGAGGAAGAAATCAGAGGACAATGGTTTGATATGAGTAATGAAAGAACAAAATCCAATGGGCATGATAGAAGTAAGGAGGAAATCATGGATTTGATGGAAACAATCAAGAATATGCAAAAAGATGTTCAAAGTCATAAATAAGATAATGAAGGACTTAGAAAAACCAAAGAAAAATAAGATTATTTCAGCATCAAGTTCTTACAAAGCCTGAACAAGATAGTTAGGAAAATGGATAAAGAGTCAAAATATAGAAATGTAAATGAATGTAAGTCTCATGGAAAAATAAGTAAGATGAGGGGTGATGATATCCATCATTGACACTCGCCTAAATAGTCATCTAGGAGGCCACACAGTAGCTCAAGCTCGTCCCATGTCAAAGAACATAAGAGGATAACTGGGGAAGATGAGATAAGGGGAGAAATGAATAAGATAAAGCCTCCTACTTTTGATGGTGAGAACAAAAAGGATGAGGATGTTGAGACCTAGATTTTGGGAATGAGGAAATACTTTCAACTGCACAACTATTCCCCTCGGGAAGAAGGGTGAATAGAAATTTATCAGGTTAAAGGAAAATGATCATTGTGGTGGGATAATTTTGTACAAGTGAAAAACATAGATGAGAAGAACTTTACTTGGGAAGCATTTAAGAAATATTTTGGAGGACACAAAGAAAAAAAACATGGAGTAGAGGAAGAAGGGGAAAAAAACCCCACTTTTCAGAAAATATATGCAAAGAAAGTTAGTTCCCTAAGAGCCTAGGATGGATGAAACCATGGGACAAAGACCAAGAAAACAACCCATAAAGTGTTGGGGTTGTAATGGAGACCATATTTATCGAGAATTTCCTCTCAAAGCTGAAAAATAAAAGGTTATTCACAATGTACAACAAGATGAAACAAAAAAAAATGTGGGAAAGAGAATACCAAAAATTTATGCATCCTTGGATAGCAAGCATGCCACATTTTAGTCTCACATGCTTGAAGTAAAAGGTAGAGATAGAGGGCAAATTCTAGGTACAACCAATATGAATTTTGGACCAGAAAGCAAAATAACTCCGAAATCGAGTTTGCAACATACCTTTATAATCATAATAAATAAAAAATAGATTAAAGGTGAAAATGCATTTTATCATATTCAAACCTTGGGAGATGGTATCTTAAGGGAAAGGGATTTGTTTGCATCATTACCTTTATTTTTTTGAACAAATTTTGTCTATGCACCTTCACTCATAGTCATTTCCAAGGGATATTTTTGGGAAGGAGGATTTTGGGTGGACGATGCCACTTAGGATTTTGGGTGGATGTGGCCACCTATGGGCTTTCCTATGTCATAAACAGAAAATGAATGAAATCATTTGATAATTGACAATGAAAGTAGATGTTAGGAAAATTGATATATCAGTCTAGTTGGCAGTTATCCAATTACCAACCTCAATGAGCAAAAATTCTTTGAGGTATTTAGACACGTTAACCCTATCACAAAATTTTTGAGGTTAGTGGTGGAAATTTTCTAAAGTTTATAGCATATAAATACCCCTAGAGGGATGAGATCCACTCTAGGGTTGGCCATAAATTCATTGGGAGGCCTAGGAAATCCACCTAGATTGGGAAATTTTTCCATTTGAAAATCACGAGGTCCATGGGAAAAAATATAGCAAGGAATTATAACATATAGAAGCACCTAAATGTTGGGTATGTGTTATATTATTTGTATTATTGTAGGTACCCCTATTGGGGGTTATGGAGACAAAGCGCCTGAGAATTTTTTTCGGGGTTTATTCGCCAATTGTTTGGGTGTTTTTTCTCCTTTAGCGAGGGTGATTTTTCACCTTTGGCAGTTTAGCGGTGCATGGTATTTGCTCCGTTGGTTTTATAATTATGGTTAAGGAATCAAGGTTGTATTCTAATCCGTTTCAATGGATTAGGGGTGTTTGGATTCCGTGGGATATTATATATATTGTATTGTAAACAATGAAGTTGGATGATGATGAATAAGAATTAGAGGTGTGACTCTAAACAAGTTGTTGGTTTTTCCGATTTGGGTTTAAAGGTTAAATCTCTGTGTATATGTGTGATTGAAATTGTATTATTTTATGGTTTTTATGAATCTATGGGTGCATTGCATTATTGTAAAAGTCTTAAAAACTATACTCGAAACATGATTTCATGCACATGGGTTGGATCACTGAATTGAAACATGAAGAAATGTTGGTTAGAGTGTGGTTATGGGTCAAGTGAAATATACGTGAGTCCCAAACCTCTTGAATCCAATTCTTAACGACTGACTCAAGAAGCGCCCTCCCAACAATGTATCTATGTGGACTTTGTCATGAATGAATTACATAAACTATCATATTGAAAATAAAATAAAAAAATATTAGGAAGACGGTCATGACCTTGTGATACACCTCATAATACACCACTCTATGATAACTAATTGAGTGAAAAACCCAACCAAGACCAAATGGACCAAATTTTTCAAACAAGGACAACACAAAGGGATCTTTCCTGGGTATCAAATTAACCCAAACAAGCTAGATAAATGTGTATATAAGTTAGGATGCAACAGTTAAGAAGGTAATTATTTTAGTGAGGAGATTGTAAGTAATAAGAATTTATGTTTGTTATGCTATTGGACTGAATTGTAGTTGTAATGTTTTAATCAAAATTTAGTAGTTCAAAATGAGATAAGTTTCATCATAATTGAGAGAGTTGTTTTCTCCTTGTATTGAGGTTTTCCCATTATACTTTTTGGTGTTAACTGATTGGGATGTGTTTATTTGTATAATTATGATTAATGCAATGATTTATGATGTTCTATGTATAAAGGAATTATGTAGTGTGCATATTAGGCTCAATTAATGGTAAATTGAAGACTATGACTTTATCTATAGCCAACATTTGGGGAACACTTATATTCAAGACTCTACATTAGAATCAAAAGAATCATATTATTGAATATATTAAGATGGATTATATCAACAAAATAACTCTAATAATAATTGAAGGGACCAAGCCTAAACAAGAAAGAGGAGGATAATGTTTTCGCCATGGAAAAAATACAGAACAATGAAGATGTTGTTGGGTTTTTATATTCTTTGCATTGAAATTCTAGTCGACATGAATCGACCGACGATTGAAGGCCGAGGTGGATCGATAGTAGGTCAAATTTGAGGTGGATTGAAAACAATTTGAAGGTCGAGGGATTCAAATAGGTAAATTTGAAGTCGAATATATTGACAACAAGTCAATCAAAAAGAGGTCGAAGTGCGAGTGTGAGACGATCGACTAGAGATCGAATGAAGGCCGAATGGTAGTCGAATGAGAAACCTGAATTGGAGTTGAATGTAACATAATCCTAGGTTTTGTGGGATTTGTATCTAATGATATGCATGGAACTGTAATTGATTTTGGGTGCCAATATTTAGGGGTTTTCCTGTTGTAAAGCCTATAAAGAGGTGTGTTGTAACAATGTAAAGGGTAATCATAGAATGCACTTATGGAAATTAATGCATGTGTAATTATAGGTTGTTGGTCATGCATATGTAAGCCGAATTGGCTACAGGGTTGTTCTTGCACAGGAAAGAGGGTATGATGCCGATTGTGTATTAGGTGTGGACCGAGGTTAGACATGTAATATTTTATTATAATTGAATAAGAAAAAAAGAGGGAAAAATTCTGAAAGGAATGTTGGTTTTCTCGGTTAAGGGTTTCCATGGTAAAATTTTGGTGTACTGTGTGATTGCTTGTGTCATTTGCGTTATTGATTAAATTTTTCTTCTCTTTTGCTAGGATTAGTGTGGAAGTGTCTTTCATTTCCTGACATGTGGTATTAGAGCTTAGGTTTTCCTTGAAAATTGAGTTATCTGAGTGGTGTTATACTTTGGAAAGTATATTAGATCTTGATTTTCCAATCTTGAATATGAGAACCAGACCCTAAGTATAGTAAGAGTCGTAAGTCATAAATTGTGTTAAATATCATGGTAAAGAGTGGCGAGAAGTTCCAAAATAGAGATAGAAAAATTAAAAGGCCATAATTTTGACCTTTGGAAGCTTAAAATAGAATATCTTCTTGTAGATAGAGAACTATGGGAAATGGTATGTCCAGGTACCCAGTCGACAGGCATGTCGATGAAAGAATGGGAGAACATCGAAAGAAGAGAAATAAGTACGATTTAGATTTGTCTTGCAGATCTGATGTTGTTGAATGTCTTAGGTGAAGATTCATCCAAGAAACTATGGGACAAGCTCAAAATATCATACCAGTCGAAATATCTGATAAATACGTTATTTCTTAGAAATAAACTGTATCTTCCGAGGATGAGTGATGGTAGTTTGGTGACTGAGAATTTAAATGCGTTTAATACCGTGTTAATACAATTATCGTCTATGGATATTACGATCACTGATGAGGAGAAGTGTATCAGCCTATTATGTTATTTTCCATACTCATGGGATAGCTTGGTTGTGGCTATTGGGATTAATAAAACCACAATAGTGCTAGAGGACATGGTTGATTCTCTACTTTCATAAGAAATGAGAAGGAAGAACATGGAAGGATCGACCAAATATGCTCTGATAGTGAGAGGTCAACTAGTATATAGAGATAAAGGTAGATTATATAGTAGTAAGTTTAATTCGAAGGGTATATATAAATCCCCAGTTCAGTCGACGCGAAGATGATGGAAATACAATAAAGTTGGGAATTATGAAAAGGATTGTAAGTAAAAGGTTACAAAATTCAATGATGGATCTGACGAGAAGTAGTCGACTGAGAGAAATATGACCTCAGACAAGGGAGGTTATGTGCACCTAGCGTCGACTAGTACATAGTCGGATCAATATGTTTGGTTGATCGAATCATGATAATCCTATCATATGACACCACATAAAGAATGGTTTTGTGAATATGAAATATATGATGGGGGTGATGTGTTCTTGGAGGATGACTCGACAACCAGAATTATCGGACGGGGAAGAATCTGATTGACACTATAGGATAGGAGGAAAAGAACCCTTCTAGGTGTGCTACACATTCTGGGTTTGGAAATAAACTTGATATATGTCAACAAGATGAGTGATGTAGGTGTGCATAATCTATTTCAAAAGGATTCATGCAATATGGTCATAGATGCAATGGTATTAATGAAAGGAGTTCAGATTGGTACCCTATACATGTTGTTAGGGAATGTTGACTTGAATGGATGCAACAAAACCGTTGCTCCTAAAATCAAATCGAATGCGATTTGAATTGACTCAATGTCGACACAATTTGAATCGACTCACTCTAAGTCGATTCAAATCGACTCGACAAGACATGACTAAATCGGCCCAACTAGGCTATGACACAAGAGGATGGGACACATTGGATAAAAAGGACTTTGAGATATGTAAAGAAAATGTATGGTTGAAGGTTTTCTTGAATGTGGTTTAGAAGTCAAATTTTGTGAACATTGCATATATGGAAAACAAAGTCGCTTGAAGTTCCCATATGGAGCGACAAGAGAAAATGGGATTTTAGAACTGGTGCATAATGATGTGTTTGATTCGGTTATAGTGCCTTCACTTGGTGGATCCCTATATTATGTATCCTTCATAAATGATTTTTCCAAGAAGACATGGATATATTTCATGAGGAATAAATCATAGGTTTTCGAGAGATTTAAGGATTTTAAATTGCCTGTGGAAAACTAGACAGACAAGAAGATTAAAGTGTTGAGAACTGACAATGGTGGTGAATTCTGTGGAAAGGAATTTGATCAATTCTGTAAGTAGTGTGGCATAGCACACAAAAATAGCACACCATATACCCCACAAAAAAATGGAGTTTCCGAGAGAATGAAAAAAACATTGATGGATAAGGAAAGGAGCATCCTCAATGGTGTTGGGCTCACACAATAATTTTCGATGGAGGGAATTGAGACTTCAAGATATCTGGTGAATATGTATCCTTCATCGGAGGTAGTTGACACGACACCAAATGAGGTATGGCATAGTAAGAATCCTTCGGTGGCACATATAAAATTATTTGGTTGTGACACATTTGTGCATGTTCCCAAGGAAAAGAGGAGCAAGCTGGACAAGAAGGTAGTCAAATGTATTTTCATCGGAAATAATTAAGGGATTAAAGGATATAACCTATGGGATCATGTATCAAAGAGAAAAATGTATAGTTGAGATGTGGTATTCAGATAAATCAAAGGTAAACCTGAGCTTGAGGAAGTTGTTCAGACTACAAATAATACTGATACATTGAGGTTTGAACTGAGGAACGAAGAAGATGATTAAGATGAGTCGAATGAATCTGAGGAAGAGGTGGAACAACTAAATCTGATGGTAAGGAGGTCAGAAAGAGTAAGAAAACTAGTTGAAAGGTATAGTCCACATGACTTCCATTCTACATTCATGTTAACTTCCATCGACGATGAGCCCGAGTCGGTCATTGAAAAAGTTGAATCCTTGTACAAGAATCAGACATGGGATTTAGTGAAGTTACCTAGTGGAAAAAATCACGTAGGTAGCAAGTGGGTGCTCAAAATTAAGATGAATGTCGCAGGACAAGTCTAGAAGTTCAAATATCTACTGGTAGCAAAAGGTTATTCCCTTGTGGATAGGTGAAATTTCTCTTGGATTAATGACCCCTATACCAAGAAAGAAAAAATCATTTGGAAAGTACCATTCCTATAAATTCATTTTACTTATCGAAAAAGAGAGGAGAAGGTGAAGTAGGATGTACTCTGTTTACAACATTTTTCCTTCCTGCTTCTGTCTACAAGCTTGATCCAAATTATGGCACAAATCAACACCTGCAATGAACAACAAGAAACACATGACTTCCTTCTACTCTAATGGATTAGGCAAAGATAATTCATCTATGTGAATCAAATTAAACATATAAAAGCACATGAAACCACATTCTTGAAGGAAATAGGCCACATATATTAGATGATAACTTCAAAAGGAAACTTAAAATATTCAGAGGATGTTGCAATAGCCTCTCCAAGTCCTCCTCATGTAACCCTTGCTTGAAACATCCACAATCAAAATCACAATGATTTTCAAATTTTCTCCCCCTTTTCATCATGGGAATACATCCATTTATAGGTTTTGAGAGGCTCAACTACCTTGTGTATATTTGGAATTGGTTGAGGATATTGTTGTGAGTGGGAAATCCCTCTACGGACTAGCAATTAGGGTTGAAATATGCATGCAAAAAAGACCTAAAGATCTCTACTTTCTACCATCGTCCTAGACCTAATCCCCATTATTCTTAAGCAAATACATAGTTAAGTGAGCATACCTTATTATGGGTGTTTGATGTAGATCTTTCCTTACGCTTGATCATTTTTTTATTGCAACTCTCCTCCCAAGGCTGATCTGCATTCACACAAAAAAAACAACAAACTCCACATGCATTCGATATATAGATTAATGGGTTAGAGATTCGATAAACAAGTATACAACAAATCATAAGAACCTCATATGGTGGGACAAGAAAAGTATCTCTTTTTTATTAACTTCAAAAAATCAACTTACAATGATGAAGCCGACCGCTGCTCCACGAACCTGGTCCTGGGCTCCTCTTCAACTGTCCTCCAACTTATTTTCTCTATCTTTCTCTTTTCACAAGGAAGGCTAAAGGGTTGGGACAAAGGGAATATGAAATTGGGTATAGTTTCTTTACTATGATTTTTTCTCTTCCAAATGGGACCCCTAACCCTTCTTTTATAGGCTAGAAGAAGCTAGGTATTTGGACAAACCCTAGGCCATACATGGCCGGAAGATTCAGTTAACTCACCCAAAGCTATGTGTTCCATCAACAACTTTCCTTTTTTCGTGCTTTTGTAGGTACACGCGGGTTGTTTTGGGTCAGCAAGCATGTACACGCGTGCAGTAATAGAGCAGGGCATGTGGGCCTTTATAAAAAGTGTTTTTAAGAAGAGTTGTTTAGCAGTGCTTTGGAAAAGAAGGGATCTGAAATGGCTTGATGACAGGTAAGCATGTATGGTGCAAATTAGGGTTATAACAGATGCCCCCTAATGTGTGAGGTCAAAAGAGAATCTGATGGTCGAAATACATTACCAATCTTTACTAATGTGCCAAATAAATGAGCCCGCGGACCAGAAATCGGGAGGCATCGTCTGCAAAAAAATAACAATTATCTCATCGAGGTGGGCATACCCATGCTCGGGATAGAATAAAATCATGGCTACCAATCAAATAAACTATAGATCCATGTCATATCACTACATAAAGTGTAGCTGCGAACAATACACAGCGGAGCTACATCTCAAAATAAAAAAGATATACATGTAGAGTATCCATCTTCTTAGAAGTTGATAAGACTCGATGGTTGGAGATGAGGTCTTCAGATCTTGAGTAACAACTTCAAAATCTTCAAAAATCGGGTAGGAGTGTAATATGAGTGTATGAATTCACCATCCAGAGGTCTTCGATGGCTCGTCGGTCATGGAATTGGAGAATCTTGATGATCAGACTGAAGGCTTCATTGATTTCGAACAAAGACTTGATTAGATGTTTAGGATGGTCGGGTATGAGGGCAAGAGACAAATTGCAGAGGGGTCGACTTCGGCTTGGTAAAAACTTCCCTTGGACAACAACACGACAAATGATGAGACTTAGGCAACATGGCATTAATCATAAGTTTAGAAAGCAAGAGGAAACACAAACTCTCCATATGTTTGGAAGAATAACCAAATGGAGGAGGACACAACTCTATGTAGAGAGAACAAATTCCTAAGGTCGTATTAGATCCCATAGTTTGACGAACAAACGGACAGATGTGCTTTATCCAAGGACGACTTATTGTGCTACCAATAAAGAAAATATGTTTCCCTTCCTCTTTTTGGGGTATATTTGATTTTTTTGTCTTTTTCAATGATTTTGGAAAAAAGAATAAAGGAATGTTATGTTACAATGGAGGAACGAGTGTTACAAACATACAAGTTCAAGGCGCAAGGACAAGACTGATGTTCATAATAATGATACTCAGGAAAAATCCTCCGGGGGCCAAGGGTGTTAAGACGTAGAGGCAAAGTGCTACAAGTCTTGCGTATAAGGTATGCTTCAAATGGTTCAGTTGGGAGCAACATGGAGCCGACATTTAGACCAAAGACGCAGGTATGCAAACACGATTAAGAAAACAAACAATGGTAACGTCCTTCGATGTAAGTTTAAAAATCCCAGAGAAGGTAAGCTCGGTGTTTTTTCATATTTAGAGAGTCTGAAAAGACGTAAAAGGAGACTCCATTGGGGTACCGTTTTCGAAGGTAATCTAGTCGGTTCGAAAAAGGGGTAAACTAGCACCGACAAGACATCTATTCAAAACCATTTTAACAAGTGTGATAAAGGCAAGATCACTCGACCATTGTTTCATTTTTAAGGAGTCTGAAAAAAGATTAACTATGGACTCCGTTAGGAATGTTCTTCTGGACCATTTTAACGAGTGTGAAAGAATAAGGTCACTCGATGATCTTTTCAATTTTAGGGAGCCTGAAAAGAGATTAACTATGGACTCTGTGGGCGTTCCTTTTTCGTAAATTTAGTCCCTTGGGCCCGAAAAAGGGTTAAAATGATACCTGAGAGTACTCTTCTAGAGAATTGAAGTTCCATAGAGTATACCTTTGTTCGTACAGTTGACTATCCGGACCGAAAAAGGGGTAAAATACCGTCGGACAGACGTGACTTCACATTTTAGTTTAACGAGTGTGAAATGCCAAAAGATCGCTCGATAATCTTTTCATGTTTAGAG
Organism: Picea sitchensis; assembly: GCA_010110895.2. Taxonomy (NCBI): domain Eukaryota; kingdom Viridiplantae; phylum Streptophyta; class Pinopsida; order Pinales; family Pinaceae; genus Picea; species Picea sitchensis. The sequence goes on from SNQJ01S0028358.1 coordinate 45,341, forward strand.
GGTCTAAAAAGGGCTTAAAAGAAGACCCATTATATCTTTTGGGAGTCCTGAGGGTGAGGTCAAAAAAGGAATCATGAAAATGAGGCTCAAACTCGTAATCAGGAAAACAACAAGGACTCCCAAGCCTACGGTTATTAGAGATGGCATGGACACCATAATGCAACCAGGATCTACCTAGGGCATCCATGTTCTAGTATGCTCTACCACAAACTTGCGACACTTCTAAAGTAGCAAACATGGTTATGTGTTGCGACCTGATGGGATCGACCCTATGGAAAAGGAAAAAGACAATGAGATACAAAATTCAATGTAGAAACCTAAGCTATATGCTCTAGTTGATCATTGGAAATTTTTCCATGGACCATCGAAAATTACCCAAAATTCGAAAAAAAATGTCCAGATACCCGATTGTACCCCCCTAATGCAACTCTTGAATCACTCTAAATGGTTTTTGGTTTGAAAAACATGATAAGGGGGGCCAAAAAAGTGACAAAAAGAGGCCAAAAAGTCTATAAATAGAAGTTGACAACTCATTATCACCATTGCTTATTTGGAAATTGACTCTGGAGCCAAAAAAAACCTTTTCTAAAAGTGGTGATTCCAGGAGATACAGTGGACGAAACGACCATCTGTCTGGACCAAGTAAGTACAAACTCTCTTATGTTTCATTTTAAGTCTTTATTTTTTATTTAGGTTCCATTTTTGGGGGTAGTGTCGACCTTCAAAAGGTTGACCCTAGCTCCACGTGGGCTATCTTAGGACAGGTCGCGTGTACAATCGGGCAAAGTAAACTCTGCACGCATGTACATGCGACTGTCACTGTTACAAACCGTGTGGACTCCCTTATTGAATGAAAAAAGATTAAAAAACAAGGGTTAACCCTCCTGAACCTTGGTGTTTTGCAGGATGTATGTTCACTGGAGAAAAAGAGTGCATGAGGAGGTTAGTGAGTTGGTCGGGGAAGACCCCAATGTTGTGGCTACCTCGATGCAATGTGGGTTGCTCAAGTTTTTCTTATGTCCTTTTATGCGGGAAAAACCTAGACTACTGAACGCCTCGATTGACTATTGGCATTCATATGCAGAGACATTCATGTTATAGGGGCAGTCACTAGTGCCCATGACCGAGGACATATATTTTTTGACTGGCCTCTCCAGGAGAGGGGAACCAGTCAACTTCTAGACTTTTCCTTTAGGGCCACATAACATAGCGGAATTGATAGGTCTTTAGTGTGTGGCTGATACAGACTGCTCGAGCTCATAGGTTCCCATAAGAAAGATTACTGACTTATCGCTACAGGCGATAGTGTTGCTTATTGGGTGAATCACTGGTTCTTCATCTCTACATCAGGTGTCTCGAGCACAGATGAACTGTGCAGTCCAATGCTTAAATGCACAAATATTTGATTGGAGCACCACATTGTTAGAGTGTATGAAGAGGCAGTTGACAGATTGTCGATTGCAGACACAGAGGAACTTCGGGTTCAGGACCGTTATATGCTCTTTATTCTTTGAGATATTTCTGAGCTTTAGTCCTTGAGTAGTGGTACAAGGACATCAGGCCTCTCTTCCTGCTATGTGTAGATGGGCAGTGTTACTGCTGCGACAGGGTGGCGGAAGGACCAATGAGTCCTTCGACAATGACTTCTTCACGTGGTTGTTGCGATAGATCTCGGTTATAGAGGACTACCCCTATGCCGGGATTGATTTTTCAAGAGACCCTAAGATACCAGTACCTCCTGGTGAGGAGCGAGGAGAGATGAGTAAGTTTACTTCATTGTTTTTTGTTTTTGTGAAACATATGCAATTTTTGTGTTGTTTTTGTTATATATCATTTATTTTTATTTTTTATGCCATATTATTTGACGGATATGTGTTTGTTCCATGCATATGTGGGACCAGTGCGACCTATGGACTATACTAGGAACAGGCCTCATCCTCGGCTAGGGACTACACCTACCGCCGCAGGGGGACCAACAACAACAGGAGATCTTCCAGCTGGGGAGGCTGAGAGGGTGTTGAGACAAGTTGAGTGGAACTTTATTGCGCTCACTCGCATTGTCCCTATGGCAGAGATTGAGGACCTACCACCATCGATGCAGCCTCATGTAGTGGGGGCACCACGAACATGGGTCTGATTGGTTCGGCATTTAGCCAACGTTGTAGATCAGTACAACAGGGCCCACATGCCCTGACCTTAGTTAGAATTTTCATGTGCCGAGAGCACTACTTGTATATATTTTTTGAGGGCATAAGCCCCGTGACTTGTTCTTGGTCATATTTTTGAGGCGCTTGCATCCATCTATGTACTCTGGTGACTATGATGTTATATATGGATTTTTATGTCTTTTTGTGTCTTATGGATCATTTTTGCAAAAAATATATTTACATGTTTATGTGTATGTCCTTTCATATGTGTGAAAGATGCCAATCTAAAATTTGATTAGCTAGAGTATCTGTAATTTGATTTAATCTCCTATGAACATGAAAATATGTAATATAATCAAAGCTTCGTTCTAAGAGACGTACCCTAAGGAATCGTCAATGTAAAGTCGGATCATGAACATGGTAGACTCCATTTAACTGAGACACAACCAGCTGAGCATAGAGGTAGACCCGGAGATAAGAGATACCAAATGATTGAGCATCACGAAGCAACTCAATAACTTCACTGTATTTGGTGACATTGTTTGTGGTGTCACCTAAGCATATACCTTCGGAAGATAATAACTGGCCTTGAGGTGTAAAAATTACCCAAGATGCGGAGGCAAGCCTCTGAGTGTGCCGACTAGCACCATCTGCATACCCAATGAACACCTCGGGTTCACTTGACATGTTCCAAAGTGACGAAATATACATCAAAATGACACGTCCATAACACTAAAAAAACTAAAAAATAATAGTACAAAGACTATACATATGTTACAAAAAGTTACCCATGGTGACCTTCCTATGCGTAATACTTCTTGAGGTAGAGTCCATTTCTAGGATCTGCCAAAGCATTCCCTTCAAAATAAACCAAATGATAAGCGCCCTTCTTTAGAAACTCTTTTATGATGAAAGGTTTGAACCACGTGGGTTTGAATTTTCCTATCCCCAGGGTGTAACGTCAGCCCCGGTCGTCCCCCAGCCACTGGCCGAGCAAACGCTACTATGCGGAACAACATCATTCTCATACTTAATTAATAACATGCATTTAAATCAAATTAAACACATTTAACTTAGAGTGAGCACAAGATTACTTCTAACATAAATAATCCCTGGCATTAACAATAATTCATATGCACAACATAATACATGATACATATAAGCATCACAGACATGAAAAACATAATATTAAGCATAAGATGATACTTATCTTTGAAACTGTAGTAATTCCACCAACCATGTGCAGGCCTTCCATGAACCTCCCAGCCTTAGACCACGTTTCTCATCATGCTCAACAATGGGTCACCCCCGAGCTGGGACTAAGCTCCACCCAAGGTAAGGAATCCTATTCTAGGCTGAGGTTACAGAGAAAACTGCACAGAGCAACCAGAAGGATTCTCTCTAGGAGCCTTCTTACACCCACTACTCATGGACTCTCATTCCCTACATGCCTGTTCCACCCAGGAGTATACACCTTCACAAGCATAGTCCATCGGTGCTTCACCTCCCTTTCTGGTTCTTGACAACAGGCTGGATTAGGAATTCTCAGAGCTCCATAGCTAGCGCTGAACTCTCTCTGGGAGAAAACCACTTCCCAAAAGACTCTCTCACCTGGAGAGAGTTTCTCACAGGCCTGACAACTTGCCTCTTCTACCACAGGCCTAACAACCCGGTTCTTCAACCAGTTTCCAACTCAATTCCTGTAATTTCAGGATAACAACGACAACTACTAGTCAATTCCACTCAGGAAACATAGAAGGCAACAACCCAAAGACAGTTCGGGTACGGACTTGACTCTGCAAGAGAAGATAGGCTGGGCTCATAGGGTACACAGGTGACATGGCTCAATCCACGGGTTTGTGACACAGCTCAATCCACGCAGAGGTCGAACATAGACTCAAGTGGTTCAGACGATAGAATACGACAACAAGCCACTAAGACACAACACGGTTTAGGTAAAACTAGTTTCAGAGCTGTGTGACCATGAATCAACGTAGAGATTAGACACATAGCCACACGGTTTAGACAAATGGATGCCAGAATGGAGGAGGAACCCCAAAATTAGTTGACGCTTCAGATTTTAACCACATGTGCCCAGGTCAACCCTTGTCTTCTTGGAGCTGCATTCATTCCCTTTTTCACACATGGAGCTGCATGCGTTGCCTCTCCCAGGACTTAGGATAAAAACATATATTTCACATGGATTTTGGAATAATATTAAAATATTATTCCCAAGGACTTAATCCCCTAGGCTCAACACTTAGCCTCTCTTTCCCACCTTCTAGCCCCCAATCCATTACCCATTCTGTGGAAGCTTAGTCCCCCATCACTCATTCATCGTGGTCGGTCTACACACAATGGGGTTTATATGTTTTATTAATGTTCTGCATGATTAAATATACAAAAGCATGCTCCCATCTTTAACACTTAGGCTCTCCAGCCTAATAACACATAAGCCCACCAGCTTATATAAACTTGGTTCACCGGCCTATAAAACATAATTACAATTCATAATGCAAGCTTTATACTTCATAGACATAATTTACAACAGGGCTCGACCTTGGGGACATTACACAGGGGGTCCTTATCTTGGTCATAGACCAGAACAAGGTCGCCTTCATAAAAAATCCGATGACGAATGGACCTATCATATTTACACTTGAATTTATGTTTGTGGGCCTCGTTGGCCAGGGTCGCATCACGATGTTGCTCAAGGTATAATAACCGCTCTTCAAGTGGAGAAGTGTCTAACAATAATTGTATTTCCAACTTTAGAGACAGGATCTTACATTCGATAGGAAAGACTTCCTCCAGCTCGTAAATGAGATGGAAAGGTGAGAAACCGGTTGCAGTCTTAACAGATGTTCGGTAAGCCCATAATGCAGAGTATAACATCAAATGCCAATTTGACTTGGCTGAGTTGATCATTCACTGTAGAATGGTCTCAAGAGTTTTATTCACAACTTCCACCTGACCATTTGCTTGGGGGTAGTAGGGTGACAAATGTTCCTTCCATAACCCAAGATTTGACCTTAACTCGGTCATCATATAGTTTTGAAAGTGACTACCATGGTCAGTGACAATCTCCCTTGGGATGCCAAACCTTGCTATTATCTAGTTGAATAAAAAGAGAGTTGTAGTCTCTCCATCATCTTTAAACATTGGCATAGCTTTGACCCACTTTGTGAAGTAGTCTATGGCTACGATGATGTAATGGTGCCCCCTTGTTGAAGGAGGGTTGCATGTAGTATAATCAATCCCCCACTTGGTGAAGGGACCAACTTTGATGATAGGAAACATGGGAGTGGGATGTGCCCTCATCTTCCAAGAGAATATTTGGCATGGGTGGCACTTCTTGACTGATTCGATACAATATTTGATTAGTGTCAGCCAGAAGTAACCTACTCGTAGAATCTTTTGGTCTATTTCCAACCCAGAAAAATGACCACCATAGGCTCCGGTATGGAAATCGTTAAGCACGATGACTGCTTCTTCATGAGTGAGACATCGACGCAGGATGCAGTCTACACCTCTTTGATACAATGTATAATTGAGTATGAGATAATTCTTAGCCTGATGGCATATGCGTCGATGCTCATCACGAGAAGTAGAGGTGGGTCACTTCAAAGTCTGGAGATAGATAAGTATATCTCCGTACCAGGGATCTGAAGAGGTGATCAAAAACATATCTCTTCTGATAGGTGCCACTTTGGGCACAAGATCACCTGACTCAACCGGAAGTTATGAAATAAGTTCTGTGAAGACCAGTGACTTTTTGGATTTTGCTGAAATGAAATCTAAGTCAAATTACTGAAGGACAACTATCCATCTGCTAATCTTTCCACCTATTACCCGTCGTGTCAACATATACTAAAATGGATCTACGACAGCAATGACGGTGGTCTTGCGAAACAAAACATAATGACAGAACCTTTGAACAGCATGGACTGTTGCCAATGCAAGTTTTTCGATATGAGAATAATTGAGTTCTAGTCCTACCAGGCCTCGACTCAGGTAATAGATCACATATTCTATGAACAAGTCATCTTCCTGAACTAAGACCATGCCAATGGTTGACTCTGCTACAACTAGATATAATAAGGAATCCTTGTTATAGTTAGGTGGCCAGAGCAGAGGGGAAGTTGTGAGGGAATGTTTTAATGTGGGGAAAGAGCGTTGAGCGGCATCGTCCCAATAAAAAGGAACACCTTTCTTAAGTAAGCACATAAATCCCTTTGTGATCTCGACATATTTGGCGATGAAGCGTCTTAAAAAAATCGCCTTGCGCTGTAGACTTTGAAGTTGAAGGATTGTGTGTGGGGTGGGAAACTGAATTATTGCCTCAACCTTGAGAGGATCGACCATGATCCTGGTTGTTGACACTATGAAACCTAACAAATGTCCTGATGTTACACAGAATCTGCACTTGTTTGGATTCAATCAAATCCAAAAGTAGTGACAACGCTCAAAGATAAGTCGGAGGTGTGTGGGATTATTCGTTCTCTTGCGAGATCGAGATGCTAAATCATCTAAATAAGCCTCGACTATATGCTTGAGGTCATGGAAAGAAAAAGACATGGCCCGCTGAAAGGTGGCTCCAACATTTTTGAGACAAAAAGGCATCCTATGATACGCAAATGTACCCCATGGACAGATGAAAGTTGTTTTGTGTTGGTCTTCGAGTTTGATTTGTATTTGGTTATATCCTGAAAAACCGTCCATGAAAGAGAAGGCCTCACAACCCGCACATTCATCAATTATCTAGTTGATGAATGGTGTGGGAAAATTATCTTTGGGACAGACCTTGTTCAAATCACAGAAGTCTATACATACACAAATCCTACCTTGTTTTTTATTGACCGGCATGGGGTTTGACACCCATTGGGTCAAATGGATAGAATAGATAAAACTGGCTTTTAGCAGTTTCTCAACTTCAACCTTAATGGTTGTTTCTTTACTGGGGTTAACTGAATGAAGATTCTTCCAGAAAGGCTTGGCATCTGGATAAGTTGTGATTTCATGTTCAACTATTTTTGGATCGATGCCAGGCATTTCCTCATAAGACCAGGCAAAAACATCACGGAATTCTTTAAATAGATCTGTGTAGATTTGAATCTCTTTGGGGGAGTAGTTAGCTCCGACGAAAACATTCTCCATAACGGCAGGGGTTCTGGAGATATTGATCGGTATGGTTTCAATGATGGTCACCATATTACCTTCAGCATAGACCTCGTGTGTGGCTAAGGGATTAATAGGACAAGACCTATATCCAGTCATAGTCAAGGTGAATTCTCCGGCCTTGATTCTACTTAACTCTGGGAGGAAGTATGATCTGTGATGAACATCATCCTAGGGTTTGTCTGGACTATTCATTACTTCAATTACTTCTTTGTCAGAGGGAAAGACTAAGTCTAACGAATTGGTGTTAGCGAGAGAACCTTGAGCCCAAATAGGCTCGAGAAGCGGATTGAACTCTTGTGCAGGAGTTGGATCTGGGTTGGCTGAAGCTTGCTGGACTAAAGAGTACGCTACTTCAACTGCGGATAAGGGCATGGACATGTCAAGATGCCCTGTCCCCTCCATCATGGTTGATGGGGAAGGAAGTATACATGGATCAGTGAAGTAAGTCGTTCGAAATGACGAAACTTGGAAAATCTCAACCTTATGGTGGTCGGATATGAACTTGACATTGCCTTGAGGGGGCGGGTAATCGAAGGTACCCATCAAATATGGGCACAAAGCAACCCCTACATTGACCATGCCTGGTTGAGGATTATCAATCTTCGGGACCGCGGACACCCCCAATGAAGGGTCATATATGGAGAAAGACAATTGATCAATGGTCACGATCCGGTCCTTGTGTGGAAACAACAAGACCCGGAAAACTATAGCAACCACTGCTTGCATGGAATAAGTCCAACTCTTTCCTAACAAAATATTGTAGTTGAGAAATGCGTCGACTACCTATACCTCAATGCACATGGTCTTCTCTCCCAATTACATGAGAAAAGAGGGAATGATACCATGTGGTCAGAACAAATGACCGTCAAAAGAAGTGAGAAGAGTGGGTGATGGAGACAAAATGATCTGGTCAATGGCCTTCCAACATGCCAATGATGTAACGCATGTCGAGGCACCCTCATTAACCACCGCGCAGAAAATATTTCGAGTAAACCTTTTCGTGGGGTGAGCCACTACTATCTGAAACACTACGTGGTATGGAAGATGAGGTTTTAAGTCCATTGTATCTAGCATGATGGTACCCGGATTACAAGTCTCGGTAGATCCTAGGGAGGTTAACAAAGCTTTCCTCTGGGAAGGGTAGCTTTGGTGGACATCCAAAGTGAACATTGCACAAGGGGTTTGAGACAAATCTTCCACCACATATTATTTCTAGGTGGCCCTTGCATTTGGGTTATGAGAAGCTTTTTTGAACGCACCTTTTAGGATGTGTGTCATTGTTTTGCCCAAAGTCTTCTCAATTTGTAGAGGAAGAGATGGGAGTTCAGCTTCTTTGCCCTTCTCAGAAGTTCTTGGTTTACTATAGTCATGCGCTCTAGTCGATATAAAAGCATCACCCTTCATCATATATACATTCATGGATGTGGGATTGTTCGAAGACGAAGTGGGTCCTTGACTGCCCCCTTCCACGCTTGTAGAGGCTTGGGTTAGATTTTGCCCATGCTGAAATGGATTAGTTAACACAACAGGCTATTGCTATGTCACAAAATTTTAGGCCTCTGCAAGCCGGGGAAATAGGTGGGTTAGGTGGTATTCCGAGAACAGGTTGCACAGGTACCTCGCCTTCCTTTTCCTAGTATTTCCCTTGCCAACATTATCAGTGGGTTTCTTATCCCCCTTACCCTTCTTTCATTTTTTTTTCTTTCCTTCAGGCTGTTGGGTGGCCTTTGGATTTGTCGATTGCACTGTGTGTACATCCGACGTTTTAGTAGGGGGAGTAGCCAAAACAATAGTTTGGTTGGCCATTGTGTGTTGTATAGACAATTGCTACAACTGATTCGTCAGTTGTTCAACGAGCTTTATTTGTGCTGAACCAATAATATAATCGGCATGTGGTCTAGCTCTCTGTTTGGTTTTATCAAGTATTGAGCGTGGCGCATCTGGCAAGATCTCATATAATAAACCAGACTGAGAATAGATGAGCTCAAGATGTTGATCTCTCATGATGGCATCTTCTTCGGAAAACACTCCTGAAGTCACGACGTCTTTGGATAACTATGGGACCAAAGACTTAAGGAACCACTCGAGTAGGAATGATGGTGGGACTGGTACCTTAATTAAACTCTTCCAACGTCTCCATTCTGGGATGTGATCAGAGATATGGTCTGCTTTTGTCTGTGCGAAATTGGCCAGCAATTCTGTGCCAGTGTCGTATCTCATAGGTAATTGGAAATAGTTTAGAAAGGCCATTGCCAATTCGCAGAAGGAAGAGTATCTTGAGCGGTCAAGCTCAATGTACCATTTCGCAACACTCCCAATGAGAGTACATTGAAACAATCGAAATTGTACAGAGTCATATTTCAATGAGTTAGATGAGCACCAAAGGTGGAAGGTAGTCACATGATCACCTGGATATTTGTTAGGCTTGGCTTTGAACTTTGGTATGTCTGAATGAAACTTCGTCGACATAGGAGGCCAACGCGGATCATGACAGATAGGGTCATTCAACAACCTTGTCAAATTTGGAAAATGCAAGGTTGCCAGGAAAGGTAGTTTGGGTTATTGGTGATAACCTGGGAAAAAGGGACTTGGAGTTTGACTGGCACCAGGTTGTCAGGAAAAGTTTGGTTGTTGGTTTGGGTTTTGGTAAAAACCATGGCCATGACCAACGTATGGATTTTGCGTGTGAGGATACATCATCGGCTGATTCCCAAAATAGGACGTAGATGGATGGGCATGCATTACATTTGGAGGACTTTGGTAAGGGTTTCCACATGTCGGTCCCGTAGGGATGGGAATAGTACCTTGTCTGGGGTTCCATTGACTGTGGAAAGAATTTCCCCAGATCCACATTCCCGATGAAGGAATGGATCCTTGCCAAGAATTCCAAGGCCTTGATGTAGAAGAAGTTCCTGGGTTTGCCCCCTGTGAAGGAATAGTACGCTGCATAGGAAGAGGTTGTTCGAAACCGGGGTTTCCCCCAGTCGGGAAAGTAGCTGACGAGAAGGCGTTGTTACCAAATGCACCAAACAAATAAAATGATGTCGAACCTACCAACATATTATGCAAAGGTGGTCCTTGACTCCCTGCTCCAAGTAAACTATGGTGTGCAGGTGGCCGGTGGATGGCTGGTGCGTGCCGTCGAGCGAAGGGGACAAAGGAGGTATATGAACTCCCCCATAAGGGAAAGCGTTAAAAGGAGTAGGAATTCCCCCCATGTGGCCTTACAGAGGAGCGTTAGAGCTCCCTGCCCCCAAACCTAAAGTCTGTGAAGTGGAGTAGGAAAGTACATGACTTGTTCTTGAACTAGGCATCCCGTATGAGAATGGAGGGTCTGTCGCACTTGGTGGGAAAGGAGTTGTGGCCACCACCATAGACAGGATCAGACCACTATGCGAGGTAGAGGAAACTAAGACCATGCTGGCTTGGACTGGTGATGGTGGGTTACGAGGTGGAAATTCTTTTGTGGTGACAACCGTAGTGGGAATTGAAGAATTCCCAGAAGGAGTAACAACATTTGTTTCCATTGTTGCGTGCGACAATGTCTGGCACTCATAAGGATGAATGGGTAAGATGATGGGTGTCGAAAGATCAGTGGTTGAGGTTTTAGGTGGACCAAGAGCTTTCTCTCCAAAGTCTAAAACAGTTGATTCCTCTAGATGTTGGTTGGGCACAATTGCTTGTGACCCGATCGCTTCAAAAGACCCTTGTTGGTCTAGCCTTCGCCATAGTGGTGGCGGGGGTGGCTCTAGTGTAACCGATGATATGCCAAGAATCCTTCGTGGCTGGAGAAGCTCGTGATCCTCCACTATGTGAGAAGATCAAAGACACTTTAGGGATGTCTAATCGTTTAAGAAAACAACACACACTAAAAGGTCCCTACAGCATACGACAAGAAAACACTAAACTAATTGGAAGAACATTTACAACAACTAACACTATAGAAACTTACTAGTGCAAGTGCAACTCAAACACGTAAGCACCCTTTGGGTATACTCTATAAAGTGTGGCCCGATGTCTATCCTAGGTACTGTGGTATACCCCCGCATTCATTTGTGTATGTCCCTAAAAAGATAGGCAACTAGGTTGCTAGCACACAAAAAGTCACCAGGCGGGTACAATTGAAAGTTGGGTAGAACACAATGAGTAGGGTATCAAAAGCAAGTGGTCCAGAAGACAACTGAGGACCTTGAATGAATTCGAGACCCACGAATCTCTGTGGCAAATGCAATCGACGAAATCCCAAAACAAGCCCTCTATATGTATTTTCCACTACGATTGGTCCATCTTTGGGGGGCTATCTCCACTACCTTTCCGCACGTGACCTCATGTTTATCCCATGTGTTAGAGGGGGGTCCCAGATAACTTTCACGATACTGGACTTTGACACTCCCTAACGCAGACTCCAATGTTTGATTTTAATGGCCTTGAAGAGTTTCCTCTCCAACCTAATTCAAGGCCCTAACCCTAAACTAGTTGGTTGACCCTAAAAACATAAAAAAGTATAATGAATTTTATATTTAGCATTAATTTTTATGGCTTGTATTACATCAAAGGCTATGAAAGTGAAACTAGTGATGTTTGAAAGACGAAAGTAAAATAAACAGAAATCTTGAAAACAAAAAATTTTCTTTAAACAACTTTTCAAATTTTAAATTTTTTTCTAAGATCTTTGAATAGAAAACCCAAAGCAGGATTTCACTTGACTACGAGCTACTTATGATATAAGTAAACTTTCAAGAACTTATGAAAGAAAAGACTTTTCCCTGGTTACTAATGAAAAACAACACTTTTTTAACCAATCAAAGAAATAAAAGTTTTTTTTTTATTTGAATGCTCACAAAGAAAAAAAGGAAAAATACCAACAAGTCGAAACCAAGAAAAACTTCCTGGCCTAAGCGCAAATTGCAAAGAGTCACGTCAAAAATCACACACAAGAAAATTTAAAAAATGGACTCTCACACTTGTATAAAAACCCTATGAAACCAAATTTTGAGGAAAACTTCTAAATGAAAAAGAAAGATATTGTTGTGATCAAACCTAAGTTACTGACCGCTATGATAGCGACCCAAAAACCTGAGAGGTATAGCTGTTTTCAAAGGAAAGGATGAATGCCTCACCTTCAACAAAAACTTCTCCTCAAGCACACAACTGACAGTTCGACAACAAGTGTGTGAACACGAGTTGTGTAAAGTCGGAGCGCATGTACACACGTGTTGGCCTTATACAAGCTGTGTGTATCTCTGAAACTCTTAGACAAAAAACAAAAATCCAAACAAGCCAGCCCAGGCAAAGATTGCTGGTACTGAAAACCAGAATCTCTTGAAGAATCAGATACTTACTTTAACATAAAAAGAAAACAAATCAAGGAAAAATTCATAGAACAAACCAATTCGAGGTGAAACCTAAGCTACAGACTGCAAGCAACAAAGACTAGAAAGGGTTCCAGAAAACCCCGGAGAAGGACTACTTCTAACAGGGAAGAGGATGACTACCTCTTTAAAAGTAATTTTCTGGAATCTACACATGACTGTCACTTCCTCAGTTAGTGTGTACACGCGGGTTGTGAGAATGCAGGGCGCGGGTACATGCATGTAAACCTTATACAGGCCGCGTGTACCTCTATGGGTCTTGAAAAAAAAAAATTTACAGTCAAGCAAAGAAACAAAGATAACTAGTATGGAAGACTAGAATCTCTGTTAGCTCAGACTTTTGTAGAAACTTAATAAACAGGAAAATGAAACCAATTCTTACAAATACCCAAAAATACCCCCAAGAACCCTAAAGATCTCCCCAGTACGGTCGCCAATTCTGTTGTGAGTGGGAAATCCCTCTACGGACTAGAAATTAGGGCTGAAATATGCATGCAAAAAAGACCTAAAGATCTCTACTTTCTACCGTCGTCCCATACCTAATCCCCATTATTCTTGAGAAAATACATAGTTAAATGACCATACCTTATTACGGGAATTTGACATAGATCTTTCCTTACACTTGATCATTTTTTTATTGCAGCTCTCCTCCCAAGGCTGATATGTATTCACACAAAACAAACAATAAACTCTGCATGCATTTGATATACAGATTAATGGGTTAGAGATTCGATAAACAAGTATACAACAAATCATAAGAACCTCATATGGTGGGACGGGAAAAGTATCTCTTTATTATTAACTTCAACAAATCAACTTACAATGATGAAGTTGACCGCTGCTCCACAAACCTGGTCCTAGGCTCCTCTTCAACTGTCCTCCAACTTCTTTTCTCTATCTTTCTCTTTGCACAAGGAAGGCTAAAGGGTTGGGACAAAGGGAATATGAAAATGGGTATAGTTTCTTTACTATGATTTTTTCTCTTCCAAATGGGACCCCTAACCCTTCTTTTATAGGCTAGAAGAAGTTAGGTATTTGGATGAACCCTCGGCCATGAATGGTCAGAAGATTCAGTTAACTCACCCAAAGTTGTGTGTTCCATCGACAACTTTCATTTTTTCATGCTTTTGTAGTTGTTTTGGGTCAGCAAGCATGTACACGCGTGTAGTAATAGAGTAGGGCACGTGGGCCTTTATAAAAAGTGTTTTTAAGAAGAGTTGTTCAGTAGTGCTTTGGCAAAGAAGGGATCTGAGATGGACTGATGCCAGGTAATCATGTATGGTGAAAATTAGGGTTATAACAGATATGGCTCCAATAGTTGTGATATCTTCCTTAGATGTATCCCTAGAGTTATATTCGAGCCAAAATAACCCAATCCATTCATAGCTGTCTTTAGAAGAAAGTGGGATTTCTTCCAAGATTTCCTCAATGAACCCAACGCTCCTTTAAAATGGTCAATAGAGTGCTACAAATCTCCCCCTGAGATGGACAAGGAGCTCTAGTTCTCCTTGTGTATGATCAGGGGAGCGTTGATCTTCCAAAATGTTACCAAGATGAGCAATTCCCTGGTAAAAACATTTGTCTCGACTGTCAGATGATGGGGATTCTTATTCTAACATGTTTTAGGGGTTGTATAAAGTTTTTTCATGGTGTCCTTTGTGATGCGACACTTAGGGAAAGAGAATGCAACACTTATGACAATTGTGAAAAAAGTGAGACATTTACGAAAATGAAAATGCGACATTATTGAAGTGAGGAATTTTGATGTGTAACATATTTTCCCCCAAAGTGTGAAGTAAAAAAATAAATATTGATGGCCGAAACACTTTGTAGATTCTTCGAAGAAAGGGTATGGAATTAGAGAACGTAGTAGAAGCTACATAAAGACATAATTTTTTTTTAATATGTGTTCCATCGTCAAGGCAAGAATACCTATTCTTGGAATAAAAATGACTCAAAGCATGGACTCCAATAAATACACTGCGGATCCATGATGATATTAAATAAGGAGATGGCCACAAAATATACAATGTGGATTCACCCCTCTATGGCTTGACTTGATCATAGCCACAAAAGAATACATAGTGGAGCTATGAGGTGATGAGAACATAGCCACATACCAATACAAAGTGGATCAATGTTAAAATATGTATATCGGTCAAATAATCTCCATTGTAACCTGGGTAAAGTGTACATGAAGATGAATATTCAATCCATGGTCTTCGTCTCGATCCTATAACAATATGATTATGTCCATGTGAATAGATGATTTCATGTTGAAAATGACATAAAAAACTTGATTACCGATCATTGAGGTGTATCGTTAACAAGTTCAAGAGAAATCACCATTGATGTCGATGATTTTCAAGGTAATTTAAAGTACAATCTAGAAAATGTGAATAATGAGATGAATTCGAACACTCTTTGAATTAGTCAGTTAGGGGTCATTAATGCATATGCACTACCAAATGTGAGTAGGCCTACCATTGAGGCATGAAGGTCCCAAGGTATTTATGTGTTCCTAATTCTATTTCCCAGATAATTTTTTGAAGTTGACAAGAAAAGACTCGTTGAAGGAGGGAATTGATGTATCCCCCATCAATTGACACGAAACTCATCACAGGAAAGCGATAAGATATAGTAGATAAAAATGGACTGACACAGGTATGGGAACTGGTAACATTGCAGATGGCTTAATTTTGAGGTGAAGACTTCCCTTGAACACTGAGGCACATCATAAGACTTGGTAGCATAGAATCGGAGTGAACCAAAACATAATGCAACAAGTGTTAGGGTATTATTTGGATGAGACAAAGGACTAAAAAGAATCATAGGATTGGTTCAGTGCAGAGGCTAATGGATTATCCAAGTGTATGGTGAGGTTAAAACAAGTTCCATGTTCAAGGGTGACCATAATAGCTACCTTAAATATCTCAAAAAACATGACCCACTTCCTTCAATTCCCCCCCCCC
>SNQJ01S0028358.1:62811-81367 GCA_010110895.2 Picea sitchensis
TTTTTTTTTTTTTTTTTGGGCATATCATCAGAACCAAAAGTTGAGAACAAGGACATTACACTGTTGTGTAGACATTCCCATCATTACAGTATCAAGCTGATTCATAATTCAACAATCATTTAATCTAATTACAATCAAGGTTATGATCCTATCATGAGTTTTAGTACCTATTGCTCTACTTGACAAGAGAACATACCTGGCCTTATCGCTTGTCGATGACTTCAGCGCTCCCTGCCGCTCCTGCTCCTCCCTGCTCCCGCTCGCCGACCGGAGAGACCTCACCGGTACCTCCCAGCCAAACGCGAGGGGTACTCTGCTTCCCCCTTCGCCCCCCGAGCCGCAAAGGGGACACACAAGAACCATAGATAACTAGCTTCTCAGCTCGCCTCCATGGCTGAGCTACCACTCCAACAAAGCTGAGATTACACCCAACTCCTCACAAGACAAAGCTGAGATTACACTCCAACTCCTCACAAGAAAATCCGGTCAACCACTAATTCGGCAAATAACGCTACGCTTAACCGCTCCTCCCCTTTTCCTTCCTTTCCCTTCTTTTATAGGAAAATGAGACCCACCTTATTTCTCGATTATTAATTAATTAATATTTTATGACAAAACCCTTAATCTCCACAACCAAGTGTCACTCATCCCTAGGGTTCTCCAATAATTAATTTCATTTATTAATTAAAGTCTAAATTCCCTCACACCCCAAAATCGCCCTTAAATTTCTCCTAGGGTTCCTAGATCCCTTCCCATGCTTTTATTCACTTCCTTCCTAAAATGATGTTTTATGAAATTTAGTAGTTACTTAAATGGTGATTCTTTTTCGCTTTTCCCCAATGTCCCCTACTTCCAAAAATAAATTTAAGTTTTTTAGTTTCTAGTTTCCTTTATTTTGTTTTATATATTATTTATTTATTGTTTTCCTTTTATTCTCTCTTCCCATTTTTATTTACTATTATTATAATAATTTTTTTTGTTAAACCCTCAATGATAAATTAAATCTCTTTTTCAATATAAAAACAACATATATATATATATATATATTTTTTATTTTTTTGAAAACATAAATTTTATACCCTCTTTAATAAATTTTATTTCTTCTTTATCAATTAAAGCCAAGGGCTCGGGCTTTATTTCAATCTCCACATTTCCTTTACCCCTTTATTTTTAAGAACTTTAATTGACACTTAGGAGGGTTTTAGCTACTTCATGGGTTTACCCTTTGTAGATCTTTCTTAGGGCTCAAAATTTGTCTTAGAGAAGTTTTAATTTAGGCTTTGAATTTGAACAGGCTTAACAATTTTAATTAGGGGTCGCTTTTTGCAAGAATTTATCGCGCCAAGGTCTCGTATTGGTCATTCAGGTTGTCTCATCATCCTCAAAGTTTATCGCGTTCTTCAGACGCATCTTCACGGGTTCCTAAGGGTGCCACCGCTGATTGTTTCGTCATGACGCTCCTTTAGGATGTAATCACGCAGTTCCAAGGGTTACTCGCCAGAAATCTTTGTGCGACGTGTTCCCTTCAGGATGCACCACGCTCCAAGGGTGCCACCGGCTTCTGGACGGATTGGTAGACTCCTATAACCCCTGTAGTCAACACTTCGCTAGGTGAATCTTGTGGGAGACTAAGGGCTCTATGAAATAAGGCTCCCCGCCTTTATTGTGCTCTCTTTAGAATCATCATCGTGAGTTTATCGCCGCACCGCTTCTCACGGGTATCGCGTGGATCCTTCAACCAGGTAGTAATCGCGAACTCCACAGCTCGGTTACACGGCGGAGTGCTAGTAGGCTGTGGCGGGTTGTTGTCCACACCTCCTCAATCTCTCTGTAAATCGTGTGTGGCCCTTTACTCCATATGTAGTCCGGTCGGCAAGCTATCGCCAACCCGCATCATCAAACACCATGTCAGAGCGTCAACAACATATCATAAAAATCAATATCATAACATCAAATCAAAACATCATCACCGTAAATGAAACAACCACCCCCACTCCCCTGACTCAATCCGAGTCCAAGGGAGTTCCACCGATGCCTCTGCAGATTCCCCTCAAGGTCCGACACCGCACACTAAAGAAACCGAAATACAGCCACCTGTCTATACCAAGGGTAGTAAAACATCCCGGCCATATAACTCAATGCATCATAGCGAAAGAAAAGTTTTATCATCATATAACCAAAATACTTCTTGGCGCAGCAAGTAAGTCCTCAAAGAAGTTTGGTAATCGCATCGTAGACGGATGTTACATACACCCCTTGTTCATCTAAACTTCGCCCCGGTTTATAAATGTCAAATAAAAGTACCATAATATCGAATCTATCTATTAAACAAAATGGAAACTGCTAACACATATCATATGAATCCTCCAAGGTAGCCGAGTGCGGACTATAACCGTCTCACTGGACCTTGACCTGACCCACATTCGACGCCGTAATCAAGTGAACACGATGATCTAAAATGCGGACGGCTCAGCCGCGGAAAGTGCCCTGGCTATCCGATCCCCGCAAGGAACTCATGTCAATCAATGCGGTGTAGGATCACTAACATAATGTCTCAAAACAGATACATGAAAAACATCGCATACGCCAAAGAATCGCATAGTCGATAGGCCACGGGCCCTCTCCTCTCCACAATCTCGAAGGTCCCACAACCTAGGAGAGAGTTTATCTTCCTTCCAAACTTGATCAAACTTGGCGCGGTTTTACCTCGCAGTTAGCGATTCAATCAATCGACTGCATTCATTTGCCGACTCGGGTAGCGCATCGCATTAGCGCAACTCTTCAATGATCCCTCGCACTTCCTTTTTATCCTTTTGTCGTATGGTTTGCATCTTCTCTTCCAATTCTTGAATCGCTTCCAGTCCCACTAGGACCCTACCCTCAATTCGATCCCAACTCAAAAACATCTAACATGATCGCCCATAAAGAAAATCAAAAAGCACCATAAAGATGGTGCCTGGTAACTGTTGTTATAAGCAAACTCTACGAGGCAAGAATTCTCCCAACGCTTTTGTTGGTCCATCACGCATATGCGCAACATGTCTTCCAAAACTTGGTTTTTTCATTCGGTCTACCCATCTATCTCCAAGTGATACGCAGTACTAAATTTTGGTTGAGTTCCCAAAGCCTCCCCGGAAACTAGTCCAAAATCGCCCAGTAAACACCGATCCTCGATCGATATAATTCTTTAGGCACGCATGCAGCCTCACAATGTCACCGATGAAAATCCCGCTATGTCGTGCCCGATACGCCATACATAATCGAATAAAGTGAGGCACTCTTTGTCAAAGTGTCTAATACTACAAAAATCAAGTCGCGGCTCTTTGCCGCCGCTGGCAACTAACACAAAATCCATCGTAAATGATTCTCCCATTTCTATTCCGGAATGGTGTGTGGTTGAATTAATCCTGCCGGGCGTCTATGTTCAGACTTTACCTACCGACACTCGAGACATCTAGCCACAAAGTTGACTATGTCACTTCTTCATTCCTTCCAGAAAAACAAGGGCTTAAGGTCTAACCTCATCTTCATGACTCCCAGATGAACCATAACCGCTTTATGAGCCTCGTTCAAGATCAACATCCTCAACTCGCCGTTTGGGTGGTAATGTAACCGGACCTCTAAATCTCAATAAACCATCATCATCAAACGTAAATCCTTCATATCGTGGTGGTACCATCATAGTGTTTTGTCCGAGCAAAATCTTCGACTTCTTTGTGCCCGGGCCATCACACACAGAAAGCTTGGTGAATCTTTTCATGTAGATTCGTTTTAAGAGGCAACACCAAAAGATGCGTGGCCTCCGACTCAAGGTATCCGCCACTCGGTTCACGGTTCCATTTATGTAAGTAATCTCAAAGTCGTATTCGATAATTAATTTTGACCAATGCCTTTTTTTGTGCGTTCAAGTCACTCTGTGTGAATATGTGCTGTAATCCACAATGATCAGTCTTTAATTCAAATATTCACCAACAAGGTAGTGTCTCCATACCTTTTAAGGCATAAACTATGGCTAACAACTCCAAAACATGCATCGCGTAGTTTCTCCTTATGCCTTCTCTGTTTCCTCGAATGTAAGCAATCACCCGTCCGCCTTGCATCAAGACTCCACCTAAACCTTCCTTGATGCGTCAGTGCATACCAAAAGCTCTTACCATGTCGTGGACCTTTAGTATCGGCGCTAATGTCAATAACTCCTTAAGCCTCCTAAATGCTTCCGCCAAGATTTCCGTCCACTTAACTTCTGTTTTTCTTTCTCGCGAACTCGCGATCGGACCTGCTATTCGGCACCCCGACAAACCACGGTAGTATCCTCGCTAAACCCATAAACAACGCGACTTTCGTGGACGTTTCATCTACAACAGGCCATTCCATAATAGCTCTCAACCTTGGCCGGATCCACGCTATACTTTCGCCAGAGATGACATGCCCTAAGTAGTGAAATCCCCGGATTGGTAAAAGAGCATTTGGACAACTTCCCATAAAATTTATGTTCTCGTAAACATTGCAGTACTGCTTATAAAAGTTTCGCTATGCTCCTCCGGCTATCCGGAGAGTATATTTCAAAATATTATGTCAATGAATACTTGACGAATCAAGTCCGCGAACACCCCGTTCATCAAGCTCTTTAATACCCCTGGGGCGTTTGTCGTCCAAAAGGTAAAACAAGAAACTCATAATGTCCAAATCTCAACTTAAAAGCAGTCTTAGGGATGTCATCCTCCTTGATCCGTAATTTTTGATACCCTGATCGCAAATCGACTTTGGAGAACACCGTCGCATCTTCATCCACCGACTTAACGTAGATCATCACCTGGTAAGGGCATCGACTTCTGATCGTAGCCTGTTCGCTTGACGAGAATAATGCAGCCTCCACGATCCGTCCTTCTTCCTGAATAAAATAACGGGTGCACCCCATGGTGACACACTAGGTCGTATCAGTCCCAGAGATCCAGCAACTCCTTCGCCATTTTAACTCTGTAACCTGTGGTTGACATCCGGGATAAGGCTGCCAGCTATCAGGTTCACCGGTTTCAGTTCATAGTAAACTCACTTCTTCCGCGTATCCCGTGCAACTCTCTGGAAATACGCCCGCGAAACTCTTCACCACCGAAGGTGTTCAGACCTTTCATCTCTTCGTTGAGCCGCTAAAGGGATCGCATAAAGCTTGCAACTCCTTGCGATACTCTTCAGAATCGTGGCGGAAGAGATCTAACCTCGTGGATACCTCCCGTCTGGCCCTACTATCACACATCTTTTGTCCTTCATCATCGAATTACCAACTGTTTCGCCTTACGCTTGAGTATCACCTCATGCATTTCCAAACAATCCATGCCGTATCATGACGCCATAAGATCCTATTATCGTGACGTACAAGTTGACTCGTGACAAACTCTCCCAGTTGGCAATGTTCTCGCATCCCTTCTCCTCCTCCGACCTTCGCTTGGCCTCGGCCATTCTTATCGTAGGCTAAACTCATCCTCTTTGAATTCTTTTACCTTAATTATTTTTTAGCGCCGCACCAGAAATAAAACTCTCAAGAGCACCTCGGTCTATCAAAACACTAAGGTTTACCAGTGACGCGACTGGCCGCTCGAAAGCACAGCCGACCGTGTCAGCTCGGGCGTTATTCACTGCTGCATGAACTGATGGGCCTTGCCCATATCTCCATCGGTAGTGGGTCCAGCTGATCCGGACGCCTTGATCCTCCACAGATAGTCGCGCTACTGTAGTAAAGTCTCCCCACACGTCCACCCCTTCTTCGCCCAAGAGTCCCGTGCCCGGCAGATGACCGCCCAACGGCTTTGAAACCCCGGTCTGCTCGCTGGAACAGTCTAAACTGCCGCTAATGGTGACGCTAAGCCGCCGCCGCGGTGGTCCTCGGTAAGGTGTCCGCCATCGAGGGCGGCTATCGCCACAGTGTAGTGAATGTGGATCCTTCCTCTCGAAAACCACGATACCCCGACGTGGTGTCTCTCGGCCGGGTGTTCCGGCTTCGGCCAGCGCACGATGAACCCCGTCCGTAGGTCTTGCTGGAGTTTTGGTCTGACCCCCACCGATAAGCTCCTCGCTATGAGGGGCCTTTTGGACAGCGTCGCGGTAAGGTTTGGAGGTATCAGAATCCTTTACCCGTAAGGAGGCTGCCGCAAGGCCAAACACGCAACCTCGTTGACCTTGGAGCTTCTATGTTTAGATGCGAGCATACCGGAAAGCAGCTCCATGAACGTAAGCTCGCATCGGGCAATCGTAATTTACCTCCCTGTCGAAGTTGAACTCATTGAGCCGACGCCAATGAGAATTCCTCGAAAGATATCTTCTCTCGGAACCGCCTCTAACAGTTCTTTGGCGATGTCTTCAATGTACCATGACAGAGCTGCCTTTCCACCATAGAAGAGCCCCTTTAGTTGAAAGACCGCCATAAGTGACCTTCATGTTGGAGGTATAGTCATGAAGTGCTAAGCACATCGCCATATTCTCCAACCATGCTCGCTGCCACGCCATCCGGGCACCAAAGAACTCGGAAATTTCACCTTCTTGAGTTCATGGTGAATGCTACTTGTAACGGCTGGTGCGCGTGGCGGATCCTCAGTGGGTGCCGGCGCCCTTGGCTCGTCTTTGTCCAATCTGTTGATCAACACTTTGGACATGCGCTGGAAAGATCTCATCATCCCCACAACATCTAATCACATCTACTCCTCGTCTAAGCGACCTTTTCATCTCCCTAAGGGTTAGATTCCTCTGGTGTGGATGCTACTGTAGGTGTCACACATCCTCCCCTAGCACTTCGTCATCTGCCTCCGCGGCGCCCTCAAACCATGATGACTCGCACACAAAGTAAAACAACTCAATCCACAACAGAATAATCAATACCATCATGTCAATGGAACCCGTAGTGAATCCCAAGTCGCTGGTCGAACCTCGCTTCATACCATATGTAACGAACCACCTCGGCATTTAATAACCATTCTAGTGTTAGGTGCAATTTTTATTTTTTTGTGTTTTAGAAGTGTGTGTGTGCATATGTACAAGGAGACAAACACAGTCTACTCGACTCTGCGTCGCCACCCGATGACGAGTACGACGCAACCGGGATGAACATAAGAATAGGACCAAGACGCATGACACGTAACCACGGTACATGCATAAATGATGATCACACTACAAGCAAAACTGACTGCTAAAAAACGACTGACTTACACCCGGCCCTTCTACCCCGGTAAGTTAGGGACCTCCAAGACACATAATCACCACTCCACCCGGCTTCCCATCGCCTTTAACCATTTAAGGTCTCATCGCTTAATCGCTCGAGGAACATGGAGGTGTCTACATCCCACCCGAATTTAAATGCACTTAAGCAACCAACGGAATAAAATCAAGCACTACATAAATAAAAAGTACGATTACGCCTTTTATGAAGGCGCTTATTAAGGACCTTGGACATTCTACTCACTCGTGATCGACGCCATATAACGTAACAAACCACAATTAAAAATACTAACTGTGGGTAAATTACGGTATGCATTTCTCTAGGTAATGGCACCACACATGTTATTAATCAATTATTAAAAGTTACAATATCACTGTCATGAAACATTAACTATCTATCATTTATCACACATCAGGACCATGATTTTATAGTTACGCTAGCTCCTATATGCTACAACCACCAAATTCTAGTAACCATTTCAAGATGAAAACATTTAATTCCAACATGAGGAACCCTCATGCTAAGTCATTGCAATTATAAATCTAAATGATAATGCAAATTACTATTATATTCAAAGGTGACATCCTAGTTGAAATAACACCGTATCATCTTGATGTAAATGGCCATCTATGTAAAATACTAGAATTAAATAGCAAGGTTAAAAGGGCATAGTGGATGTGTCACTATCCATACTTAAATAACCATGATTAAAGATAGCAAATTATTAGAGAGGCATCCTATATGGACATAGCATCAGGATTATAAGATTATAGGAATCTTGATTTGAAAAAACATCACACCTCAAAATTTTAAAAAGGCAAATTTTATAATACAATAACTTTTAAAAGGACAGTGACAACTATCCATATTATAAAATTGACATCAATTTAATAATAACCCAATCATTATGTTTTTAAAAGACATCACGTTTAAACCATCTTCATTTAAATAATCTTCATAAAGTTTAAGGTGACATCATGAGGGGGATCTTCAATATATAAGGCCAAAACAATGTTCAAAGGTCTCATTTAGGTATCAAATTAGAAGGAGACAATACTGAAATAACCTTAATATAAATTTTTGACAGAAATTTAAACGAATGATAAATACACGTGACTCCGTTAAACACCCTATTAAATAATGCTTATAGGAACGTTTTATTAACGGAAGTATCAAAATCGAGGGATAATGTAAAATAACATCACTGTGTTCTCAAGTCATCCTGCTCCGTAACATCACTTCATCTCAATTTAAACTACAATATATCCGAGGTGAAAAATATATACTGCTTCAACCCAAACATTATTTGACAAACTTTACTTCACTCAATTTAGAGGACCCTAGACAAGTCAACCATTGACAATGCCATTACATAAAACAATATAGCATAAAATAGCATCAGATTTTTATGGAATGCATCAGAATTTAAAATCAATATAATAACAGCAAAATTAAAAAGGCTTCATACCAATATAATAATAACAGTAATATAATAATAGCAATATTTTAACAGCAATATAATAACAACAATGTAATAACAAATAATATAATAATAACAATATTATAATAATAAAATCAATATAACAAAGAAAAATTAAAACAAAGAAATTTAAAACAATATACCAATTATATAAGGGCTTCATACGGACAGCATCGGAAATTAAAATCATCATATAAGACAGCAAAATAAAAAGACAGTGATCATGAAGAGGGCGATAGGGGGAAGGCAAATTATCCAGATAAGCAATAATTTAAGTATGATGAATCGGAATCTACATAAGAACAACATCATATCATAATTGGGTGGCAGTAGGATTCAACGCATTATGCCATTTGCTTAATATATAAGGTGGTTGCGTTTTCCATTCTTTTTTTTTAGCATTTTATAAAGCGATTTCATAACGATGGAGTAATGCCAGTATGTAGAGGGCAAGAGCCAGCTTAAGGGGGAAGGGAGACGCACCGGAAAAATGGGAGGGAACCGGCACTGCCATAGGCTGAAGGGACGCACGATCCATGCAGACGAATTAAAAGACAATTGATCAACGCCCCCAATTCAACAATAAACAAATATCAGGAAGGATTTGCTCCCTGTGAGTGATGTACACGCCCAAAACAATGCAAATGCTCAAATACAGGTGCCGAAACATCAAATTTACGGTGGCAACAAAAACGCCCAAATGATCAAGCAACACGCTCCACTAATGGATCGCCGTCCAAACGCCTCTATACCACAAAGATGCGAGTTTAATAGAGATGCTCACGGTGCAATTTTAAATGCCCATTAAAATAGTGTACACCTACGCTCCAAGGTAGTGGTAGAATGCCAATATACAAAACCCAAACGCCCAGGGACGGTGCCAAAAACCCCAAATTCAAGATCAACGACCAAAGTAAAATCGCCAGTGATAGAAGGCTCCCCATAAACATAAATCGACCTTTAAAGGAGGACTCACAGTATAAAATATAAAATCAATCATTAAAAGATCTAGCTGTGTAAATTAAAAATCGACCATTAAAACAAATCTGGCTGTGTAAAATACAATCGACCATTTCCCCCCAACAGAAACGCCCAACACAGTGGCAAATGCCAGGAGCAAAAGAAGGCGCAGACATGAAACGGTCCAACCACAGGTATTTTAACCCCACAAGCGGAGGAATTTCCATTAAAAAGGCGAAAAATAAAAACCATTATCATTCATAGAACGAGATCACCCGAACTAGTTTTTTTTTGTTTTGTAGTTACCCAAGGACCAATTTGCCAGACCATTTCACAACAACACGGCCAAAACGAATCTACGACAGTTTTTTATTTTTATTTACAAAATTCAGCATACCTCTAAATCATGTCAGCAAGCGTATATCATTCCGGAGATTCCACAACCTTTAAACAATCGCTTAACGAAGTTTTTTGGGCATATCATCAGAACCAAAAGTTGAGAACAAGGACATTACACCGTTGTGTAGACATTCTCATCATTACAGTATCAAGCTGATTCATAATTCAACAATCATTTAATCTAATTACAATCAAGGTTCTGATCCTATCATGAGTTTTAGTACCTATTGCTCTACTTGACAAGAGAACATAACTGGCCTTATCGCCTGTCGATGACTTCAACGCTCCCTGCCGCGCCCCACGCTCCTTGCCGCACCGGAGAGACTCACCGGTAGCCCCTCCCCATCCAAACGCGAGGTATTCTCCGCTTCCCCTTTGCCCCCGAGTCGCTAAAGGGGCTACCACAAATCAGAGATAACTAGCTTTCACTTCCACGGGCCGAAGCGCCACTACTCCAAACAAAGCTGAGATTACACCAACTCCTCACAAGAAAAATCCGCCAAACCACAATTCAGCAGTGTAACGTTACGCTAACCGCTCCTCCCCTTTCTTCATTTCCCTTTCTTTATAGGAAAAATGAGACCCACCTACTTTCCTCGACATTAATTAATTAATATTTTATGACAAAACCCCTACAATCTCCCCATTCAAGTGTCACTCATCCCTAGGGTTCTCCAATAATTAATTTCTGTTTATTAATTAAAAGCTAAATTTCCCTCACACCCCCAAAATCGTTCCTTAAATTTCTCCTTAAATTTATCCTAGGGTTCCTAGATCCTCTCATGCTTTTATTCACTTCCTAAAATGATGTTTCTGAAATTTAGTAGTTACTAAATGTCATTCTTTTTCGCTTTTTTCCAATGTCCCCTACTTTCCAAAATTTAAGTTTCCTTTAATTCTAGTTTCCTTTATTTTTGTTTTATATTATTATTTTTTTTTTCCTTTTATTCTCCTCCCATTTTTATTTATACTATTATTTATAATAATTTTTTTTTGTTAAACCCTCAATGATAAATTAGCTTAAAATTCTTTCAACATAAAACAACATTTTTTTATTTTTATTTTTTTTATTTTTTGAAAACATAAATTTTATACTCCCTCTTGTCAAATTTTATTTCTTCTTCATCACCAATAAAGCCAAGGGTTTCGCTTATTTTAATTCCCTCATTACTTTACCCATTTTATTTTTAAGAACTTAATTGACACCCAGGGGGTTTTAGTTTGCGCCTTATGTTTACCCTTGTAGGATCTTTTCTTAGGGCTCGTCAAAAATTTGTCTTAGTAGGAAGTTTTAATTTAGGTTTTGATTGAACAAGAAGACAATTTTAATTAGTCATTTTAAGAATTTATCAGGTGCCAAGGTCTTAGGGTCATCTCAGTTGTCTCATCATCATCCTCGTGCGACGCGGTTCTTCAGGATGCACCACGCGTTCCAAGGGTGCCACTCGCCTTGATTTCACAGCCTACACGGGCGACGTTCTTCGTGATGCACCACGCAGCCTGTGGTGCCACTTCACTGCCGTGTAAATCTTGCACGACGTACTCTTCAGGATGCACCATGCTCTTAAGGTGCCACCGCTTGACGGATTGGTGACTCTAGTAACCCCTTCGAGTCACCACTCGCTAGGTGAATCTTTGTGGGAGACTATATTCTAAGGAATAAGGCCCTCGCTTCTTTATTGGCGCGACTTCTAGAATCATCGTGAGCTTATCGGTTACGCTTCTGCTCACTAAGATCGCGGGATCCTTCGACCAGGTGTAATCGTTAACCTACAGCCTGAGCCACGGCGGGAGTGCTAAAAGGCTGTGGCAGGGATGCTGTCCACACCTCCTCTATCTCTCTCGAACTCGTGTGTGTGGCCCCTTTACTCCATGTTTTTGTCGAAAGCTATCGTCACTGCAGATCATCAACCACCATGTCGATCATGTCAACAACAACATATCATAAAAAATCAATATCATAAATATCAAATCAAAACATCATCACCGTAAATGAAACAACTCAATACTCCCACCGACTCAACTGAGTCCAAGGAGTTCCACCGATGCCTCAGATTCTCAAGAACCGACACCGCTATCAATTCCTTCCAAAGAACCGAAAGTCAAGAAAGACTGCCTATACTAAGCAGTAGTAAAACATCCCCACATATAACTCAATGTCATCATAATGAAAGAAAAGTTTTATCATCATATAAATCCAGATCACTTGCGAGCAAGTGTCCTCAAAGAATAAGTTTGGTAAGTGCACCAGAGCGGGATGTTACAGTACCTATTTTTCATTTAACTAGTTCAAGGAGGATAATGCATGTTCCATATAACTCACCTTCATTAAGTTCCTCTTCCTTTATTTAATGAACTGCAATAAGTAAGGGTTCATCCCTAGATGGGCCCTTCAGTGTGTAATTTTGTGAGTCCATAGAAGGAAAAATTGGTTGTTTTTCATGTTTAGGGAGTTTGAAAATAACTTAAAGAAGACTTTGGGGTTGTCCTTTTTCATGATTTTAGTGTTCAAGGTTCGAAAAATTATAAAACGATACGACAAAGAACTCTTCTAGTCAATATTAACTAGAGTGTTCATTTTTCATTGTTGGTCTACTGGTATTGAAAAGGGATAATCTATAGCTCAATAGACGTTTCTTCATATTTTAATGAGCTCGAAGCATGATGAATTTTTCTCAATACCCTCACAGGGTCATAAAAAAATATTTGCTTTGTAAATTCTTGCATAATCAAGTTGTTCTGGGAAAAAAAGGTCAGTAGTTTCTTTAAAATCGACAATAATTTAGAAAAAACTCAAAAATAAAACTTTATAAATGTGAAAAGGGGGTGTAAATGACTTAATTTGGACAGATTAAAAATCAATTAAGGAAAAAACAAGTCATTCTCACCTTTTGTTTTACCATTTTCCTTTTTCTTTGAGTTTTCCCCCTTTTTGGAGTGATTTTTCAGCGTTTATTGCGGGAGCTACAGGCGACCATTCTTGATTCCGTCTAGATCAGGTTGGTTCTCTAGCCTTTCTCATTCATTTGCATTTTTTTTAAAATCTAATTTTAGTCTTCAATTTATGAGCTTGGGCTCCTTGGAAATCCATAGAGCCTCAAACATGATTGACGCTCCCTTAAGTAATTGAGGGGGGCTCCGATCAAGGTTTCAGTGCCCTGTTATGTCCTCTAGGGGAGCGTTAGAGCTCTTTTCTTTCCATCCAGGGAGAGTTGGGTGCAATGTTAATTTTTTTTGGTTTTTTAGGTTGTGAAAAGGAAATGTTTTTCATTGAAAACTTGGCTAATGTGATTATTTCGTGAATTTGCAGGTTTTCACTTAGCCAATCATTATTGAATGTAAGTAAAGATAACAAGAATCCGATGATATGGATTTTTGAAAATACCCTCAAGTGAGGGAAGATCTATGAAACTATGGCTTGCTAAAATACTTCAAGCTACAAAATATGAGAAAATAAGTCCTTTTACTCGAGTATCTAATCGAGTTGTGGGACAATGATGAGAAAGCATTACGGATAGGATCGTACATGATTGATATCAACATGGATGATGTGTATTTACTGGAAGGGATCTCAAAGAGGGGAGCACTCATTATTTTTTCTGGACATCGGTCTACTCTACAACCGACAGAGGCATATGTCACCCAGTATTGTGTACCGATGTCATGCTTGGTAGGAGGAAGGATTGTCATAAAATATGTGATGGACCTATATCTAAGATCCATTATCTTTTCTATCACAAAATTGGAAGGAAGCACCATCTCCCACCTTGCTTCCAAGTCTCAAATATCATATGTTATTCAATGCTTTGAGCCCATGATTTTTAACTAGAGTGCAAGGTTTTTAAGGAACATAAAAGAGAATATATCTAAGTGTAGAAAAGGTAGGTAGAAACAATTTGGATAAAAATATTTCTTATTTTCATTCTTTCTAGAGTGATTTCCACATATGTAACATCAAGTTGCATTGATAGCACACAAAAGTAAAGAGACACCAAACCAAAAAAACATATAGTACAATAATGTACAAATACAACATGCACGATATTCTATGCATAGTATTTCTTTAGGTAAATCCTATTTCAAGGCTCATCGAGAGATATCCATCGTAATCCACTAAATCATAGGCACCTCTCTATAACAGGATTTTACGATGTATGGCCCATGCCACATAAGTTCTAATTTACTACACCACATTTGTCATGATCTTGGTAATAGACCAAGGCCAGATCTCTTTCTGCGAAAGCACGAGGTTGGAAAAAATTATCGTATTGAGTCTTGATGCATTTTTTATATGTCTCTTTGATGAGAGAAACATCGCGACATGTTTTATCCAACTTCGTTATATATAAAAATCATTCTTATTCAAGAGAATTATGCAATAGTATTTGTACACTGAGTTTCAAAGATTGAATCTCACATTTAATCGCTAACACTGCTTCCATCCCATATACCAACTGGAAGGGTGTAAATCCAGTGGCAGTTTTAACTCAAGTCTGATAATCCTAGAGTGCGGAGAAGAGTTGTAAATGAAAAGAGGTTTTGTTCACTCCCACCATGCATTGAAGTATGGTACTCAGGACTTTCTTGATGGATTCAACTTGTCCATTTTCCTGTGGATAGTAAGGGGATGAATTTTCATGGAGAAAACCTAACTTGGTGCGCAATTCACCCATCACCTGGTTCTGGAAATGGGATCTATGATTAGCTTCAATATCTTGTGGGAATCTGAAGCGAGCGATGATGTTATTGAACATAAAAAGTGTTGCAGTTCAGCCATCGTTAAGAAATGTAGGAATAGCCTCAACCCATTTAGTAAAATAATTGACGATGATGATAATATAACCATTCCCTCCCACTAAGGTAGGATTACATTGCATGAAATCGATACCCCATTTTGAAAAGGGGTCGATGAAGAAAATGGGATGAAGTGGAGTTGGTTGGGTACATGCTTTCTTCTAAAATATATGACAAGGTGGGAGTTTTTTAATGGCCTCCATGCAATCTTTGAATATGGAAGGCCAAAAATAATCGTCACCTAATATGTTTTGGGTTGTAGCCATCCCATAAATATGACTGCCTCAAGATCCAAGGTGACGATCATTTAAAACTTGTTCAACCTATTTATGGGTTAATAAATGTCGTAAAATAGTACCAATACCTCGGTGGTACAAATTGTCTCCAATGATAAGGTAGTTTTTTGAATGGTGTCTAATGTGAAATTGTTCATCACGTGAAATTCTGGGTTGAAAGAATTGGGTCTGGAGATAGAGAAGAATGTATCCATACCATGGATTAGATGTACTAATGAGGAACAATGATTCATCAGGAAGAGAATCACTAGGCTCAATATTCTCATCATTATGGGGAAGATCGCAAAATAATTCCGCAAAAACCAACGATTTCTTAGCTTTGGATTTGGCAAACTCGATATCGAATTCTTGGAGAATGATGATCGATTTCAAATATTTTTTCCCAAGTAATTGACAAGTCAAGGTGTGGTACATGGGGTTTGATTCCACAATGACTGTGGTTGTGCGTAGCAAAATATAGTGGTGAAATATTTGGATGGAAATAATTGCTGCCAAATCCAACTTTTTGACATGTGAATAACATATTTTAGGACCTGAAAGACTCTTACTTAAATAGTATATCACATATTCAGCATCATAATCATCCTCTTGTACTAACACCATAACAATAGTGGAAGAAGAGGTAACCAAATAATGTATATAATCTTTCGCATAGTTGGGTGGATGAAAACGCGATGTATTTGTTAAAACGTGCTTGAGATCACCAAATGAGCGATGAACAGTTGCATCCCAAATGAAAGTGGAATATTTCTGCAACAATGGCATGAATCCTTTAGTAATTTCATCATAATTTCATATAAAAGGGTGGAGAAAGTTTTCCTTCCCTTGAAAACTTTGCAGTTGGGTAAGATTGTTGGGAGGGGGTAAAGCGAGAATGGATTTGACTTTTAAGGGATCCACCATAATCCCATCTTTGGATACTATGAAGCCAAGGAGTCTCCTTGATTCCACAATAAAAATGTATTTATGCGGGTTCAAACGTATGTTGTAAAATCCACATCTAAGAAATATTTCCCTTAGATGACCAATATGATCTTGTCAATGAGCTAAGTGAGTTGGAAATTCATCGAGATAAGGTTCAACGATATGTTTGATGTCATTGAACGCATACGACATAGTCCGCTGAAATGTGGCTCCAACATTTTTAAGGCCAAATGATAATTTCTGATAGGTAAAAGTCCCCCATGGGAAGATGAAGGTTGTTTTGTGTTGATCAATAGGTAAAATGTCGATCTGGTTATATCTAGAAAATCCATCCATAAAAGGGAAAATGACACTTCCGACATAATTATTGATAATTTGGTTGATAAAGAGCATAGGGTAATTGTCCTTTGGAAAATCCTTATTTAGATCCCGATAATCGACACAAACACAAATTGTCCCTTATTTCTTAGTGACCAGAATGATGTTAGAAACCCACTCGGTCAGAGGTACGAGATAAATAAAACCAGACTTTAATAACTTTTCTACTTCTGCCTTGATTGTTGTAGTTTTCTTGGGATGAACTGGGTGAAGTTAATGTCTCACAGGTTTGACTCCTGGGAAAGTTTTGATTTCATGCACAATGATTGAAGGATGGATCCCTGACATTTCTTGGTAGCTACAAGCAAAGATGTCACAAATTGATTTAAACAAGGCAATGTAAGTTTCAATATCTTTAGTTGAACAATTGGCACCTAGTTGTATGTTTTCCACAATACCTTCTTTTATGGATATGTCAACACTAATCATTTGAGAGATATTTCCCAAGTTCCCCTCAGAGATGGTATCCTAAGTGAGTATCGAATATTGGGGAGTGTCGACAATATTGGTAGGAAATATATATGAAATATCTTTCTCATTCTCATCTAAACTGGGAAGAAAGGATGAACGATGGTGGTTGTGATCCCATGGTGCCTCCTCAATACTAAGCATTTCCATAATGGATTCATTTGATGGAAAAAATTGTAGGATGTAATTGAAAGTGGAGGATAGGGAATCTAACCAAGATGTTAGAAAATATGAAGTAGACGCTAGCATATGTTGGTCTTCCAATGAAGGAGAGGCAGATTGAATGGCATCGTAATCGACCTCTACAGGACTAAGTGGCATAATGTCACCTAGTTTATCAAATTCTAAGGGACTAGGTACGATTAATGGATAAGATGATTCGAGGGATTGATGTACCATAGACAAAATAATATTAACCATTGCGATATGTTGCGTGGTCGTAGCAAGAGGTGTAGGGAAAGTATCCATGAATGAAGAATATTTCAGTAGACCTACCCCGACACTTTCATAAATAATATTTGAGTCCCCCAAAAATGGAATATCGTTGGATGTTTGAGTGCGAGCATCAGGGGTGCAGTAATCTAATTGATAAATGGTCACAATTTTACCTTGATGAGGGAATTGGACACATCGAAAAAATTATGAAGAGACAATAGTCATGGCATAAAACCAACTTCTTCCTAGAAACAAGTTATAATTGAGGGGATCTTCGACTACTTCTACTTCGCCGGAAACAATTTCCCCCTCCTAGTTGAACAACTAAGGATTGTAATAATCCATGAGGTCGGAAATCTCTTCCATCAAATTATTTTAACATGGTGGGAGATTGATTAATACCAAGTGATTTAAGGCCTTTCCAACAAGCTAAGGACATGACACATGCTGATGCTCCCTCATCCAATATCATGTGATGAATATGTTGATTATGGACAATGAAATCAATTTGGAAAGCAAGTTGGTGAGAGAGTCGTGATTTGAAATTATCCAGATTGAACATGATATTATTGGATGAATCAGGATGTATAGTTTCTATGGATGCCAAGAGAGTTCTATGTTGGATAGGGCAGTGTTGTATAACTTCAAGAGTTGACATGGCATAAGGTTCTTGGGCCAAATTTTCAACAATGTTGTAGTTTTGAGAAGCACAAGAGTTAGGATTAAAGGTCTACTTTATTATTATGCTCTTGGGTGGGTGTAATATAGAGTCAAAACTTGGTTTCTCAATATAGAGAGGTCCAGACAGAGGAGTAACTGAAGTGGAAGGTGGATCCAGTACAGTCCCATTAGTTACATTTTCCTTACCGTGTTTACCTGGCGGTATGTCATATGTCATAGTGTGAGTTGTCAAATATACACCATTAAACATATAAATGTGTGCACTTGATGAAGCATATTCTCTAAGAGGATGACCAGGGTTTCCTCCTTATGGAGGTCCAAGATTTTGTGCAACTAGTGACTTCTGCTATGGAAAAGGATGTGTCAATACAACAGGTTGATAATTTCCTTTAAAAAGTTTAACAACTTCTTCTTGATGGGGATAGTATCGTGTGTAGTGATCTTCAACACAATTGAGACATGGAAATTTTGGTTTGCATTATGGTTTATTTTCATTAGCAGGTGGTTGTGTTTGTGTTTTTGGATTTTCAGTTT
>SNQJ01S0028358.1:81416-111402 GCA_010110895.2 Picea sitchensis
CTTCAGGAGGGGTGGAGTTTGATGAGAGTGTATTTTTCATGGAAAACAAGGCATGTGTGGAATGATTGGTTGTGCCAATCGACTGTGAACTAGACTGGGTTTTGACAAAACCGTTAACTCCATCTAAATGAGCGGTGGAGGATGGTTTTGATGGATTGATTGATGTGCGGGGAGAATTTGAGATCAATTCATACAAAGTATCGGAGTGGAAATAAACCAAATACAAATACTAGGCATGATTTATGGATTCCTCTTCTTTGACTACACCACCCATGGCTACATCACGAGAAATAGGAGGTAATAGATATTTGGTGAACCATTCATTCAACAATTGGTCTAGAATGGTTGCTTTGATCAATCATCGTCATCATATCCATTCATGAATATGATCATAAATATGTATGGAGTTAGTATGATGAAGGGAGGTCAAAAGTTCCTTGTTGGTTTCATATCAGATGGGCAATTGGAAGTGGGTGAGGAAATCCATGGCAAGTGAATTAAAATCTTGAAAAGTTTTGCATTGTAGCTCAATGTACCATTTAAACGTTTAACCCATAAGTGTATGATGGAAAAGCCTTAAACATATCAGTGAGTTTGATGAGCACCACAAATGAAAATTCATGACATGATTATTAAGGTCTTCTTTGGGTTTTCCCTCAAATTTTGGAATATTAGAAGGTAATTTGGCTCGAATGACTAGCCAAAAAGGGGAGTGTAATATGGGATCATTTGTTAATATAGACAGATCCGATAGATCTAAAGTGTCTAAGAATGACAACTTTCGATTAGCTTAAGGATGATACTTGTGTGGCATAGGAACACAAGTAGGACCCTACACTGGTTGTGGTGGATAGTTGTATCCAACAAGTCCTCCCATATGTTGCTATTATGGATTTTGACCAGCAAAAGTATGATTCATTTGTTGAGGGATTTTCATTAAAGGAGAAGGAAAACCCATTTGGCCCTGCAGGGGATAACCAGTGTAACCCAGGGGAGGATAGTTAAATTGAATTTGAGGAGGGTAGCTAGGTTTCCCTTGAGGAGGGTAAGGAATTTTCCCTTTGAGAGGAAAATATGGTTGACCTTTAGGACCTCAAGTCAGATTCGGGACCCCTAGGAAGGGTTATCTAGAATATAATCCAAAAGGATTGGAATTTAAGGTTCCTCCCTGTGAGTTGGGGTTTGATGATCCTCCCTGATGTGGTTGATGAAAACATCTTCCTTGGGCTGGTCCTTAGGATGGTTGCGAGTTTCTGGTAAATGAAGGTTGGAATTGTCCCCCTGTCATCGGTTGGGTAGAAACTAGGATTTGACTGGTAAAAGGGGGTTTCCTCCGAGTCAAAATTTTTCCACTAAAGGAAGGTTTCTCCCTAGTAGGGATTTTTCCACTGAATGAAGGTTTCCCTACAGTTGGGATTTTTCCACTGAAAGAGGGCTTCCCCCCAGTAGAGATTTGTCCCACAGTTGGTTTTTGTTGTATGGTGTTGGTTACTTCTCTCCTATAGTGTCTGAGTTTATTGACCCAGGGTTCATGTCTGTTCGGGTTTCCAACAAAGCCTCTAAGACTATCAGCCCTCCTGGTGAACTAGAAGGCAATGTAGCACATAGAATGTGTTGCGTAGTCTCACCCAAGATAGATTTAATGGGTGGATGTAATACTTAGGTGTTTACCACCTAGGATTGAGTGGGAGGAGAGAGTTAAATATTGAACCATTATTATTACTTGTAAATGGAACATACTGTTATTCATGATTAATGCAGTAAATCCATAGGCTTATTCCTTTAGTTTCACAAAAGCACTTAAACAAGCAATATAATAACTCATCCATTCAACATAATAATAAATAATTTAGACAATAAGATATGAAAACATTCATCACATAACAAAAATGTTACCGTGGTTCACCCCCTCCTGGGGATACATCCACAAATATTTGGCTCTTGGCTCTTTATTATGATAGTTTTGCATCTACAATGTCTCGCGCTTACAACTCTTCTCAGTCGGGTGAGATCTATATGAGACGGACTATATCGCACTAGGATCCAAAGCCTATGACCTAACCCTTAAGCTCTACCCTCCCTTCTCCTCTCCAACTCAACAACTTATACAAAATAGGTCTTATAAAAAAACATTACCTATCGCATTAACTCATGCGTAGCTACAATAATCAGAACCAAACAACACAAATCTAACAACAACCCGCTATGATACCTACGTATCGCTATTTATACATTTCGAGCTCTTCATCCATTTACAATACCTTACCAAAACCATAACTCTACCATCGTTAGGTATTCTTATGCATGCGCGTGTGTTGTTCTTTTCTCCAGCTGTCACTTCCCTTATGCACGCCTTCCTTCCATGCAGGCATGTTGTGTTTCCTTCCAACTATTTCTTCTCTTGTGCACGCTTTCTTTCCTAAAAATTCTATGATTTTCCTCTTTGGCCTTTGGCCTACCTCCAACATCCCCCCAACACTTACATGTGGCTCATCCCAAGACACCTAATCTTTGTGTGCCTCCCCGATCTCCTTGGTGATCACCTAAAACTTTTCCTTGAGTGTTGTTTCCTGTGTCTACGCTTGCGCAGTCTTCTCCTTGAGTGTGTCCACTATCTGGACTACAATTTCTAAACTGATCAATTCCATGCACTCTGCCTGGGTTTGTGTTATCTGTGCCTTGGATTCCTCTTCTTGTGCCAAGACTTCTGCTACTCGCTCTTGTAGCGGTTCCATTTGAGCCTGTCGCTCCTGTTTTTGTGTTTGCGCAATAATTAGCTCTGCCTACAATCTCTTCATATCCCGTGTCCCTTTGACACATTCTATGATTGGTATTGTATTCTGCTTCTTCTTGAGCTCTTGGATCACTGTGTAGATCCTTTTTTCTTCCTTGTCCCACTATTGGACCTGCTGATCCTCCTCTAACTTCGTCCAAAGCTATGTTGCTTTATCAAACAAGTCAGTTGTCGTGCTGACCTACTCCTCTATTTCCTGCAACTGCATTGTTTCTTCCTACTTCCTTTGCTCCTTGAATACTGGTGGAGTGGTTGGTATGAGTTGTTCTTGGAGATTATCGATCTCTTTCTGATATTGATTGATTGCCTACGCGATCCGATCAATATTTTTTGTTGCTATGATTTCATCTCCTTGCGCGACCTGTGGAATATTCTTGTAAGTTCCTGCCAATTTTTTATCCAATTCTTTTATGCGCTCCTTTTCCTCCTAGGTCTCAAATTTAGCCTACTCATAGACTATTTCTAGTGCATCCCATTTCTTTGTTTCCTTATTCAATTCAGTTAAGTGTTTGTGTGCACAAGACTGTACCTCGTGGTTTACACTCACCTGCAACTTGTGTAGTGCCCCTAATCGTATCCTTGTCAACAAAAGTTGGATTTGGATTAAGTCCTTCAAGGGTGTCTTCCCCACAATTTTGTCCATGTGTAGCATACTAGGGTTGATATGGAATGTTACGTGTGGCTGTAGTATTGCCTGGAATGACTCTGGTTCCTCTTCTTACACTCTTCCTTATGTCTGCGGCGCTAATTGTTCAAGTCCCCTACTCCTTGTTGGCTTCCCTTCCCCAATTTGCTTGAGGAGTTGTCACATGTCTCCTAATTTCTCTTCAATCCTATCCATGTGGTGTGCAACATGGTTGAATTCCTCAGATAGAAAATCCTAGATCATTCAGGCTATCATTTCCCCATCATCATTCGTGATTATATACTCTGGCATTATTCTTTGTGCCTTTGATTTCTTGCACACACCTCTTGTCTACGTGGATGGCTTCTTGTTTCCCCTCGTTTCTCGTGGTTTTTGATTTACTATAGTCTCTTGCATAGGCTCGGATTGTTTCTGCCACTCCTTGGTTAGATGCATCTTATCTTTCTTTCCATTCTGGGGCCCTATCTTCATTGGCCCTTCTTCTGTCTATTTTTTCTTTCCCTGACCCATTCTTCATCTCTTGGGCACTTGAATTTCCTTTGGCTAGGTCTCTCCTTGCCCTGCCTCTTCTTTTGTTGTTCTTTTCAGTATTTCCTGGGTAAGGACAAGAGTCTTCCACTCATCACCCCATTCATTGATGACCATGTTGATGTCCCCCTTTGTGATACAGTAGTGAATTTTCAACCACTATTTGTCTGGATCCTTCGTTGCCTATATCCACATTGTATGTCATGTGGCCTGGAAGTTGGTGATGCCCCCATATCGCGTGACAACTTCTGGTGTTATTATCCACATCTTGGAGATGGCCTCTTGTAGGTCGCGTAGGTATCCTTCAAATATAGACTCGTTCACCTTTTTTCTCTTGGACTCTGGCTTGGCTCTGAGAAACAAATATCTTGCACCTTGATTTGGTTTGGGTGCCAAAAACTATGTACCTTGGCTCTCTCCATCCCATGAAGGCTATTAGTGTGATCAGCCATGAATATTGGAACTTTGTTCCTAGATCCTATGCATCCTACAGTCAGTCAGGAATAGGTTCAAGAGATACGGTGCCCATCTCATTGAGGTGCCTCCTTCTCACTGAGCTACAAATACAATGAATCTAGATGGGACTTCCTCCTTGTGGCATTTTATTAGCAGCTTGGAGGCTAAGATATTCATGCTCAGTTGTGTTGCGACATCATTGATCCTTTTGATAATGATCCCTCTGCTTCCCCTGTCAGTGCCATACATTTTCTTCATGTCTTCTGCTAGCACTTTCTCCCTAGCTTTGTCATCTAGAAAATGCATGGGATCCATGCCCCAAGTTGGAAATCCTATTATGTTCGCGATAAGATCTATGTCTATTGACATGAGCTTGTCCAACCAGATGTCCCCACCATGTGTGACT
Source organism: Picea sitchensis (assembly GCA_010110895.2). Classification (NCBI taxonomy): domain Eukaryota; kingdom Viridiplantae; phylum Streptophyta; class Pinopsida; order Pinales; family Pinaceae; genus Picea; species Picea sitchensis. The sequence continues at coordinate 86,247 of SNQJ01S0028358.1, forward strand.
GCTAGCAGCTTCTTGACGCATGTTGTTGCATGTTGACCCCTGCCAAAATGTGGTAGGTCCACCAGACCTAAAATTCCTGTCTTCTACAAACTAATTTCCCATTGGAGTGGCTGATCAAGCGGTTTCCCAAACTGACTCGTGCCCACCGTTTCCATGTTTACTCTTTTTGCAAGTTCCAGGAACAACATGACCTAGTATCTCTGGTCCTACCTGTACCCCATATGGTATGCATGGTAGAATGATTTATGCTACTGGTTTCTTGCGAGGTGATCTAGGTATATGTATCTTGTCTTTCCTTGATGGTGATGGCTGGCTCTAAGTTTCAACAATTTATGTTTGTTCCTCAGTCTACCATTCTGGATAACCCGTGATATCCTCAACCACTCCCTCTAGTGGGTGGTCTGATATGGTCATTTGAGACTCATCTGGTTCAATTGTTGCATCTTGATTCAACTTTGTTCCATTTCCTTCCGGAACTGGTCCGATGTTTTCTGGTTGTATGTCCTTCAGGGTTTCTGCTTCCTGGTTCTGCAGCTCATGTACTTATGTCGATATGTCCGTATTCATGCCCTCTGGTGCTAGCTATTGGATTTATTCTAGTATGGGTGTTGAGTGCAGCGATTTTTTCTATGGGGATGGGATTTCGTCGATGTTGACAATCTCCGATGGATGTTTTTCACCTTCTTTCGCCTGTCCTCGTGACCTAATCTAAACTCTGGTTTTTTGGCGGTATGGCTCGCTTCTGCTTGCTTGGGCGGTACCATGGAGGTGAATTTCGACTGTTTGTTGGGTTCAAATGGTCTCTGTGAACTCTATGAGATCTCTCTGTTATTTTCGTCCTCTATTTCTCTCTGTCTACTCTTCTTTCGCAAATAGATTGTTTGCTTCCATGTCTGTGTGTTGTATGCGTTTTCCATGAAGCTTGTCGATGACGCTTCCTTCATAGTGGGTTTTAATGCACCTTAACTATGGGTTCAATGCATCTCTGACGGGTTCATACTTGTCATTACTCTGCTTTTCCATCTTCATTTGGTGCATTTAATGTCACGTCCCATTGGTCCTTGCCGTCCTTTAATTCCGCCTAGTGTTGTCATGTCGTCTTGCTTTTGCCGACTTTGATTTTCCTACTTCTTTCCCTTTGTATGTGACCATTTTCCTTCTCCTCGCCGAGTTTGTGTTCCTACATGTGCTTGATATTTATTTCTCTAGCACGCTGTGTCCTTTTTTTTTCTTTCCTTTTGTTCTTTTCTTTTTCTTTTTCCATATACTGTTTTTTTTTCTTATTGCGCGATGGTTGGTCAACTGTCCTTGTAGATCTTCATTCGGCTCCCATTAATCATCCCTCCAATTTTTTCACCTGATAAGTCTCTTAACTATACAACTCCATCTGTGACATATTTTACTACATATGGTTCTAACCAATGCATTCTGATCTTTCCTAGGTCCTGAAACGATTTGCTATCATACATTAGTACTAGGTCTCGTTCCTTGAACGTCTTCTTCTTGATGTGTCGATCATGCCAAGCTTTATATCTTGATTTCTAAACTTGTTGGTGGAATCCTGCTAAGATCCGGTCTTCCTCCATGGTCATTAACTAGTTCAATCTCTCCTATACTGTGCCTCATTCTCTCATTTGTGTAATTGTTGCTACGCACAAGCTTGGTACTAGAAATTCTAATGGCACCACTGCTTCTTGGCCATAAAATAGTCTAAATGGTGTGTTCCCAGTCAACTTTTTACATGTAATCCTATAGGCCCATAACACTACTGGTACTTTGAGATCCCATTCATCCCTGTTGACGTTACAGATATTTTTCACTGCATTCTCCAAGATTTTTTTAAATGCTTCCACAATACCGTTTTCCTGTGGGTGATATGGTGTGCTCTTCTCATGATGGACTTCAAAATCCTCAGTCATAGTGCTAATGGTGCTATTTATGAAGTGCATGCCTTGCTCACTCATTAAAATTCTCAAACACCCAAATCTAGTGATTACTTGTTCGAATACAAAATGTGCTATTGTTTATGCACTGCAATCCTTCACTGGTGCGACTTTCGCCCATCTTGTTAGGTATTCCGTCATAGTGATAATGTACCTTTCTCCTATATTTTTTCCTGGTGGATTGATTGGTCCCACAAAATCTATTGCCCATTTATCAAATGCTTGGAGTGTTACCTGTGGTCGTAATGGCATCTCGTCCCTTCTGTTGGGTTTGCCTACCCTTTGACCGATGTCACATATTTGACAATACTCCTTCGAGTCTCTGTGAATCATTGGCCACCATAGTCCTGTGCACAATACCTTCTAAGCGATAGCTTTGCCTGCATAATTCCGTCCTACTATTCCTTCATGGGATTCTACTAAAACTCTTGGTCTTTCATGTTCTAGAACATATCTTCTCAAGATGTCCTGCAATCAATTGATAGTCGGCAACATGGAATACTAGGTTTTTCTTCTATGCAGTATTATACTCTTGCAGAGTAGTACCTGTTCTCAAGTACTGGATGATATCTGCGAATTATTCATCAGTGATCTGAACTAAGAATAACTGTGCATTCAGAAAGTTGTCCTCCAAGTTTGTAGGTTCTTCTCCATTGGTGACTCTCGATAGGTGGTTAGGTCTTTCATTTATCTTTCCTGGTTTGACGATTACTTCAAAGTAAAATTCTTGGAATAGTAGTAACCATTGACAAATTATCCCCCCCAACAGTGTCTTGTTGACTAAGTATCTCATGGCTGAGTGATCTGTGAACATCTTAAAGTGTTTCCCCAATAAGTAATGTCTGAACTTTTGCAGTGCATAGACCATAGCTAGGCCTTCTCTTTCTTTCATGTTATAGTTCTGTTCTGATTCTGATAGCTTCCTGCTCATGAATGCTATCGGGTGATCCAAGTCCCCTGCTCCTGGCTAGGCCAATATAGCTCCAAGTGATATGGATGATGCATCTACATGTACATGAAATGTCTTTCCCCAGTCTGGAAACACTAATATCGGTGCGGTGACCATATTTTCCTTTAGGGTATCCAGACCATGTTGGAACTCATCGTTACACTAAAACTTTGTATCCTTTCTTAGCATCTTTTCCGTCGGTGCAATTATCTATGCATAAACTTTGATAAATTTCCTGTAGTAATCTATGTGTCCCAACGTCGCTCTTAGCTGATGGGCTATTGTTGGTGGTGGTAAGGTAACAATGACTGCGATCTTTGTAGGATCTATTAATAGACCATGTTTTCATACTATATGGCCCAATAGTATCCCAAATGGTGTTTCGAATATTCATTTCTTTATATTCAGTGATATCTGACACTACTTGCATCTTTCCAAAATTAGCCTTAAGACTTCTACATGATTTTTCAACAAACTATAGATTGTCCAATCATCCATGTATACTTCAAGAAACTGGTGGATGAATTCCTTAAATGCAACAATGAATACTATGGAAATCATTGCTTGTGCATTCTTCAGTCCAAATGACATAACTGTGTATTGATACAATCCCCATTCTGTCACAAACATGGTCTTGTATCTATATTTTTGTGCTATATTGATCTGATGGTAGCCTGAGAATCCATTAGTGAATGAGTAGGCTTCATGTCATCCTACGTTCTCTAACACTTAATCCATGAAGGGTGTAGGGAATGGGTCGTGTAGGCATGAATCGATCAACTTCATCAAGTCGACGCATATCCTGATCCCTCCTTGTTTCTTGTCCTATACTACCATCAGGCTTATCCATTCTGATTCTTCGACCAGTTCTATGATGCCGACTTCTAGCATCCTATCAATATAAACTTTTACTTTCTTCTTACATATGGGGTTCATTCTATATGTTCATTGTTTGATCGATCTTGCTTCCAGTCTGAGTGGTATCTTCATCACTCCTAGTTGTCCTGCTATACCCTTCATCTTTGTAAATGTTATGGGGAACAAGTTGTATTCGTGCAATAGTTTTGTTATGCTTTCCACTGTTTTTTCATCCTAGTAATCTCCAATGCTTGCCATTTTGGGCTTATTGGCTATCCCAATGTTCACTTTCTTTACTTTAATCGGTGCATAAATGACTTTTGACTCTATGGGTGGGCCTTCCACCTCTCTTTCTCCTTTTTCTTCTTCAATTTGAATATCACGTGGATCATCTTCATCTGGTGCTTCCTCTTGCACATGGTAACATGACAATAGTTCCTTGACTCTCTGTTAGTTCCATTGTTGTTCTTCCATGATGATTTCAACTTCTGGACCTTTGATGAATATCACTCCTCTTATCTGATTTAGCACGAAATCTATGTTGGGGTTCTCATGCTCGAATGAGAAAGTGACTGTAAAATTTGGTTGCAATGTCACCCAGGTCATAGTTCCTCTGCGTAATTCCTGGCCTGTATACCAGTTCGTTGGGATTCCCTCGAGAGTGTGTATAAATTAATGAGGTCATTCCTCTGGAGGTGTCATTTTCCATAGTGTTCTACACTCCTCCAAGTGTTTCGCTGGTGCTCTTTGTCCATCGTACTTCTGTTGTTTGTTGTTTTTCTGTTCTGCACCGAACCTTATGCATAGTAACTTCTTTCATTGGTACTGGTCTATGATTGTATCTTTGTGTGCAACCCACCATTGTGCAGGTGTGGCCTTGAGTGATACATCACGTGCTAACAATCTCTAGTTCTATAAGAATTCATATTCATATTGTGCTAAGAATGTTTCCAAATCGTTTACTCTGTGGAAACTAGATGGTTCTTTGATTTCTGTTCTTACCCATCTTACGACACAGTCTATTCGTGCACATATCCTCATGGTTAATTCATGTAGCCTTTGTTGCTATTTCTCTAAACTAGTATCTAAATCTGTTTCACAAGAAATGATGCTATGCCAACTGAGTATCCCATCTGCAATTGGGTTTATGTAATCCTTATCGCGCACAGTTGTTATGTACAACTGGTTGATTTCCTCTATGCCAAACAAGTAGGTTCTACAAACCTATCTACTTCTGATGGGTCTAATGGCACAATGACCCTATATTATCCTGACTCAAATGCCATTTTTCTAGTCTTTAAGTTGATTATGGCCTGGATTTCAAATGCGCAATCCAAACCAAGCAATGTGGGGTAAGGTGTTTTTCCATCCACTGTTTCAATGACTTCAAAATATTCTTTAGTGCACACTCCATCTAGGTCTACTGTCAATGTTTTTAGTCTGCCTATCGATAGGACTATGTGTTGGTTCACCAGTTTCAATTGAACATGTGAATATCCTAATGTGGGCTCTCCCATGCATTTCCATGTCTTATTTAGTATCACATTAACTTTAGATCCTAGATCTAGTATAATGTCTCCCATATTGAAATCTCCAATGTTGGGATTTAGTCTAAATTCCCTACTTGTTCTTCTTCTTGTGTGTAGGTGATTGACAGTGTTTGGTTCTATCTTTTCTTCCATGTCGAGGAAACATTTTTCTTGTATGTTTTGTAAGATTTTCATAGATGATGGATCACTTAATACTTTTACACATGATTGCAAAAATCCTTTGATTGTACTTACTTGTCCCATGGGTTTCATTTCATTGGTATGATCCAATAATGGAGGCATCTTGTACTCTGGTGCTTCCTTGTTTTGTTGTGCAGTTGAAGTCGATGCTATGTCTTCCTTCTGAAATTCTTGTCTGGATTATTTAAATATCTCCTTCTCCTTTTGTGCGTCGAACTACTTCCTTGGTTCAGTGTTCTTCTTCACCCATTGGCTCTATGCTAGCACTTGTTGAACAGTGTTATCCCCTGTTTTATCTCCTCCATGAGTAACTATATTGATGTTCCATCCTTCATCCCTTGCTTTGGCAGAAATCCACTGAACATTCTGGTTGTTCTGATTCCTCTTTTCCTGAATCTTTACTAGTAGTGTCAGAACTTCTTCTGTATCATGGTTCAATGCGCGACAATACATACAAGTTGTTGGAGGAAGTGGACATTCCCTTATGTAATGTCTCGGTTGTTGACAATTGAGACACACCACTGGTCCTCTACCTTGTCCTATACCTCCTCTTGCTCGTCCTCCACCTATGTAGCCTGCTCAATCTCCTCTCGGTGCATTATATGAAGGTGCCTGATTATACTATGCAGTATTGTACCGAGGTTGTGCTATGTTGTACTGTGATTGTGCGTTATTATATGGTTGTTGCCTAGTATTATACTGTTGTTGCGCAATGTTGTATGGAGCTAGCACTGGGTTAAAATGTGGTGCGGCTTGCCTTGTCATCATTTCTGTTTGCACTCTATATGCGTCTGATGTCCTTTCCCACATCAACTCCATAGTTCTGCAGTCTTTGTCATCGTGGCCCACAGACTTTCAAAAGGTGCAATATGATCTCTTCGGGACTATCTGGTATTTCTTCATCATCATGTAGTGATAAGGGTCGTGACCCAGTTTCTTGCAGATTTCGCATCACAATCCTCCTGTTGGTAGTGGATTTGGCATTCTTGCTGCCATATACTGCGTGAATGTTGGACATTCATTCTTGTGGTGTCCTTCCATCCTGCATTTGGTACACCAAATGAATTCTCTTTTATCCTTGTTCTTATTCTGGCTCAGCTGAAACGTTAATTTCTTCAAGTCCTCCTTCAGTTCTTCAATAGCTGGGTCTGTCTAATGATACCAATTTTCTTCCAGCTGTAAGGCTACCTGCATAGCTTCTGCCTGTGTTTGGAACCTCTGTTGTCACAAAGGATATTTTAAATGTGGTAACAGTGAATTGACAAATAAGTGTCTATGCTACATCTCTATCATGAGATACTTCAACTTTCCCTTCAGTCACTTGAATCTATGATCAATCTCCCATACAGACTCTCTTGGTTTCTGTCTTATTTCGATCATCTCATTCATGTATTGATCCTCTGAGCTTGACTTCTGGAACTCATTTATTAGTAGCTTCTTAATCTCTTCTAGTGTCCTTGTCATTCCAGGGGCACTGTTTGCATCTAAACTCATGTACCAGTCTATTGCACAGTCTCTTAGCGTAATCGCTAACTGCGCAAGTTTGGTATCTTTATCAGTGATCTGTTTTTCTTCCCAGATATTTGCACAAATGAACAAATGTTTCTTAGGGTCTTTTGTTGCTTCTCCTTGAAATTCGGGTAAACTGATGGTGGGATTGTGTCCTGCCATTTTGAATGTTGAACTGCTACCCCTGCATGGTGTAGATACCTAACAAGTTCTACCTGAACTAGCTCCTCCAGTTGTTGCTCCTTGCGTAGATGTACTTCCTTGTGTCTGACTACTTCTGAACTTCAGTTTTCTAAACGATGGTGTTCTCTTTGGTGTATTAGTTGCACATGGGTTTATGGGTTCCACACTGACATTGATATGGATACGATGGATGCCTTATCCTCCCACTCTTGGACCTCTCATCTTTCGCTCATATCTTTCACATAGGATTTCCTCAATCTGCTCCACAGCACGAAGATCCTCTACCTCTTCCTCATCACTCGCCAAGCCTTCCCTCGTGTCTATAGCTCTCTTCTTGATGTTAACCTTGTATTGGTAGGGTTCTCCACTACGCATCTTTCTAGTTGTCTCCAAGATCCACCAGATCTAGTCGTCATCCATCATTATTGGGTCCAAGGGTTCTTCCTTCTTTCTCTTATCCTTTCCTCCTTCCATTTCTCCTCTTTCTATCAGTGTTTCCCCCCTTCCCCCATGCACGTAGGGAAATTTAGCTGTCTGATTCCATTGTCATTACACCTTTTTTATATAACAATATCTTAATCGATGTATAGAGTGATCGAATGTACCTTCCTCAAGGTCCCCATAGAAACTCTTGCTCCACTGTGATGTACGACTTCATTGTGTCTACTACAAACTCTGTGATAAACCCTACCACAATAATATCAAGAAAAAAGTCTACTGTGTGGGTGAACTTGTTGTTGGTCTGCTGAAGCTGCTCAATCTGTACTGGGGTCCACTCTAGCTATTGAATCCGGTTCGTTGCATGGTTATCCTTCAACCTTAGTATCCATTCCTTTAATAGATGTGGAAAATCACATAAAAATACTTCATTTACATTAGTAAACACGTATTTCTCAAGATATTTGTGAGATGTTAGTATAGGGTTTATATTGTATTTTTGTGCAAAATATAGCTCCTTAGTTCTTAGCCAAGTTTTGATCTCTGATTTTGTGGGATTCCACGACCTCAACATTCCCTCCTAATGGCTCATTGGTCTCTTCCCTGACCTTTTCTTAATATTCTTCCGACATATCATCAATTTATCTTCTCTACTCAATCCTCTCCAGTTCCTACCAACGAAAACATGACCATTTGTTGGTTACTTCTCTCCGATATTGTCTGCATTTATTGAACCCAGGTTCATGTCTATTTGGGTTTCCAGCAAAGCCTATAAAACTATCGGCCCACACAGAATGCCCTGCGCAGTCTCACCCAAGATATATTTAATGGGTGGTTGTAATACTCAGGTGTTTACAACCTAGGATTGAGTGGGAGATAAGTGAGCTAAATATTGAACAATTATTATGACTTGTAAATGAAATATACTATTATTCACGATTAATGCAGTAAATAAATAGGCTTATTCCTTCAGTTTCACAAAAGCACTTAAATAAGCATTAGAATAAATCATTCATTCAACATAATAATAACTTCATCAGACAATAAGATATGCAAACATTCATCACATAACACATAAGTTACTGTGTTTCACCCCCTATTGGGGCTACATCCACAAATATTTATCTCTTGTCTATTTATTATGATATTTCTGCATCTACATCATCGGGCGCTTACAACTCTTCTCAGTCGGGTGAGATCTATATGAGGTGAACTAGATCACACCAAGATCCACAGCCTATGAACTAACCCTGAAGATCTACCCTCCCTCATCCTCTCTAGCTCAACAACTTATACAAAATAGGTCTTACAACAAAAAATTACCTATCGAATTAACTCATGCGTAGCTACAATAATTAGAGCCAAACAAAATAATGCTAACAACAACCCCCTATGATACCTATGTATCACTATTTATACATTTCAGGCTCTTCATCCATTTACAATACCTTACCAAAACCCTAAAACTACCATCGTTAGGTCTTCTTCTGCATGCGCGTGTGTTGTTCTTCCTTCTAGATGTTGCTTCCCTTGTGCACGCCTTACTTGCATGCATGCGTGTTGTGTTTCCTTCCAACTGTTGCTTCTCTTGTGCATGGTTTATTTCCCAAAAATTCCATTCTTTTCCTCTTTGGCCTTTTTCCTACCTCCAACATATGGAATGGTTTTTCATTCTTTTATATGAAGGTGTTCCGATGATATTTTGTGGTGTATATGAAGTTGTTGCTTGAAGAGGGATGGTAGGTGTAACCGTTAGGGTCATTTTCAAATGGCTAGGTAACTTGACTCATGTTTCACTCGGAACTTATCTTGAAGTGGTATAGGTATTGAGCATTTTCCCAACATGATGGTCAATAGGATGACCTCATGGTCCTGCATCTATGCCGGTGGTGGCAGATGTATGTGGAGGGTCAAAGAGTAGTCAGATGAAATTAAAGTTTTCATAATATTCCGACCTGATGGAATTCTCCATATAGGAAAAACATGATTTTGTTGTGGATCTACCATTTTCAGTAGAGCGGATAGGGGTAGTGTATTCTTCATTGAAATTTGGTGGTTGTGGTTCCATGTCTAGTTGATCGTATGGCCTTAATGATAGTCTAGGGTGATCTTCTACTACGATGTTACCTAAGGAGTCCACTCAGACAAGGAGTGGGTCGTGAGGGATTGTCAAATTCAGGTGTGTAGGAAGGGTGGGACCTTCCTAAAATGTTACTAAATCTCTCTCATGATTTTTGATCAAAGGAGTGGCGACACTCCTAGCATCCAAACAATTTTCGACCTCTTCAAGGCAAGTGTCTTCAAGTGAGTTAGGAGGTATGGGTCCATATCCTTATAGAGGAAACCATTGCATCCTATGTGATCTACGAAAAAGTTTATCGGACACAATACCAATTTTAAAGACAACTAAAGTAAACAAACAACATTCACTAAAGAATCTAGAAAACCAACAAGCAAAATAATAACTTCCTTCAATGAACATACTAGTTGCTGATGAAATCCAAATTGGATGATCAAAGTGAGAAGGGGTTAAGATTTGAGTGGGTGGAATAGTTATGTTTTCATCCTACTTAATAGACTTATGCCTTGGTGTAATTTCCCTCATAGTTTTACTCATGGGTTACCCTCCAAGGAGCCCGAGTGAGTTTTACCAATGTTTGTTCCAGGTACAATGAAGAATTCCCTTCACCGTCATCTCATGTATGGAACCTAAATATTATGGCCACTAAGGATACCAACTCGAGGTTAGCCTCTCGGAGGGTAAATTAAATAGTCGATTATGAACGTATGGGAAGGATATCAAGTTAGAAATTTGTCAAGAGAATCGAGGACAAATGGACCGATAAACTCTAGAGGACCCCAAACAGATTCAAAATTTACAAAGCTCTGAGACCAAATGAAAATAATTTATCCTCAATAAGAACCCCCAATATACGATCGTACCACTATTATTAGTTAAGCCTCATAGGGATAATTTCCTTTTCTCTCCCGCACACTACCTTGTGTTTAACCCCTGTGTGAGAGGGGGATCCCAACTATGCGTATACAAAGGTTGGATTTTCTCTCCCTATCACAAGATTCTGAGTTTGTATTGAATTATTTGGAGAATTATTCTCACATCCTATTCCAAATCTCTAGTCCTAGTCTATTGGTGGTGTAAAGATCTCAAAAAATAAAAGTTTCTACTTCAATTTTAATTAGCGTTTATTTTTTGTGGTTGTTTGTTATATAAGGGTGAATGATAGTGAAATTGATGATGTTTGAGATTCGAATCCACAAGAAGGGAAAACAAATGATAAGAAAATTTTATTTTCAATGAAATTATAACTACGAGAAGGAGAAGAGTTTATTTTCTTTCGTGACTAACAAACACTCAAGAATGAATTTTTTTATGCTATTTTGTTCTCAAACAAGAATTCAGACAATTTCTAAATTATAAAGAAAACCTTTTTAATATCTAAAACCAATGCATATAAATACTTCTTTGTTTGATTGTGAATCCAAACTAAGATGTTCATTTAATACTTCGTACTTTCACTATAATGAAAAATGTTCACTACAATGATTGGAAAATGTTAGAAGCAAAAAGCACACAAACAAAGACACTCTTAGCAATAAACAAGAGACCAAAAGAAAAACAACTACCAAACTGTTCATTCAAAGAAAAACACTAAGAAATGAAAAGTCATACTTTATAGTCTTCAAGAATTCAGTAAGGGATCAAATATAAATAAATCAATAGATCTATGATCAATGATCTTCCCTGTGAAATACTCCAATAAATCATATAATCGAGAAGAGTGGAAAAAAAAACCAAATTTGAGAAAGAAAGATCGATTTTGCAATCAGGAAAGACAACAAAAACTCAATAAAAACTAACAAGAATGAAAGATAATAATTTTTAGTCAAAAATAAGACAAGATTAGACATAATAAGTTTTGAGTTAGATAAGGAGATCCAAATACTATAACCAGTAAGAAAGAAACCTTGAAATTTCCCAAAGAAAGGAAAATCAACGCTCTGGTAACCAAGAAACCAGAGTGTTGTAACGCTCCCTAGTAGACTCTCGGGAAGCACTGATCAAGGGAAAATGCTCTAACTTGAACTACAGGGGAGTTCTAGTTCTGAGGAAAGTTTGAGAAAAATCTCAAAAATCTCAATAACTCAAGAAAATTCAGTAAGAGGCTTCGTGAGACAAATAGAAAAGACAAAAGAGATGTAAAAATAGATCAAATCAATAGATAGGATATAAGGATAGGAAAAAGTAACAGACAAACCAAAGTAAGAACAAACTGAAAGTTCATTCCCGAGTGGAGTCACCAATTTTTGTTACGGAAATATTCCCCTGAGGATAGGTGAACTTTCCCTTGGATTACTGACCCCTATACCAAGACATAAGAAATCATTTGGACACTACCATTCCTATAAAATAATTTTTCTTATCAAAAAAAGAGAGGAGAAGGTGAAGTAGGATGTACTATTTTTACAATTTTTGTCCTTGTTTCTTCTATCTGCAAGCTTGATCCAACTTCTGGCACAAATCAACACCTGCAATGAATAATAAGAAACAAGCGACTTCCTTCTACTCGAATGGATTAGGCAAAGCTAATTCATCTATGAAAATCAAATTAAACATAGACAAGCACATGAAACCACATTCTTGAAGGAAATAGGCCAAGTATATTATATGATAACTTCAAAAGGAAACTTACAATATTCAGATGATGTTGAAACAACCTCTCCAAGTCCTCCTCATCCAATCCTTCCTCGAAAGATCCATAGTCAAAATAAAAATGTTGTATTGATTTTATCCCCCTTTTCACCATGAAAATGACTTCATTTATAGTCTTTGAGAGGCTCAACTACCTTGGGTATATTTGGAATTAGTTGAGGCTATGTCTCCAATAGTTGTGATATCTTCCTTAGATGCAGCCCTGGATTTAGATTCGATCCAAACTAACCCAATCTATCCATAGATATCTTTAGAAGAAAGTGGGATTTATTCCAAAATTTCCTCAACCAACCCAATGCTCATTTAAAATGGGCAGTATAGCTCTATAATGATCCCCCTTAGATGGTCAAGGAGCACTATCACTCCATTTGTATGAGAAGGGGAGTGTTGAGCTTCCAAAAAGTTACCAAGATGAGTAATTCCCTAGTAAAACCATTTGTTCCAACTGTAAAATGATGGGGATTCTTCTTCTAACATGTTTTAGGGGTTGTATTAAGTGTTTTCATGGTGTTGTTCATGATGTGACACTTGGGGAAATCAAATCTGACACTTACGACACTTGCGACAAAAAGTGAGACATTTACGAAAATGAAAATATGACACTGTTGAAGTGAGGAATTTTGATGTGTAACATAAACAACATGGAAACAATAAAGGAGGTGAAGAAGCAACTACCCTCCAATTTCGAAATGAAGGATCTTGGTGCAGCTAACTTCATTCTGGGAATGGATATTAAGAGAGATCGATCCTCTATAAAGCTTTGGTTGAATCAGATGAAGTGCATTGAAACAATTCTGAAACAATTCAACATGCAGGATTGAAAACCAGTGAAGGTGTCAATCCCTGTGGGAGAAAGGCTTACTACTAAACAATTTCCAAAGACACAGGGAGAAATAGAGGGAATGGAACATGTTCCCTATAGAAGTGTGGGTTGTAGTCTAATGTATGAGATGGTTTTCACTCAAACAAACATTTCCCATGAAGTGGGAGTGTTGAGAAGGTACATGTCCACACCTAGAAAGGAGTATTGGACATCTATCAAGAGAGTATTCAGGTATTTGTGTGGCACAAAGGACTATGCTATATGCTACCAAGGAAAACCTGGAGGTGACAATTGTAAATTTGATGTACATGGCTTTGTCGATGCCGACTGGTATGGAGATATGGATCGACGGAGGTAGACCAATAGATATGTATTCAATATGTTCGGTGGAGAAATAAGTTGGATGAATAAGAGACATGCGTTTGTAGCCTTGTCAAAAAAAAAATTGAATGCATGGAAACCACTCATGGAATAAAAGAAGTGGTATGGATTCAAAGGTTATGTTCAGGAATCAAGTTTGAACAGAGAGCTATGAAGGTAAGTTGCGATAGTCAAAGAACAATATTTATGGAAAATAATCCTATTTATCATTCAAAGACTAAGCACATTGATGTACAATACCATTTCATAAGAGACATGGTGGAAAGTAACAAGGTTCTACTGGAGAAAGTAGACACGTTGGAAAACATAGCAGACTCATTGAACAATTTTGTGAGTGTTGTGAAGTTGTCTTGGTGCAGAGAGGCAATGGGAATTGCTGCCCTGGTTCTATGAACGAAAGTTCAAGAATCTCCCGTTTCAACAAAGAAGACAAAAAGTGGGAGAATGTTGGGTTGTTATATTCTTTGCAGTGAAAGTCTAGTCAAGGTGAATCGACTGACGGTCGAAGGTTGAGGTGGATCGATAGCAGGTCGAAGTCAGGGTGGATCGAAAGAAGTTGAAGGTTGAGGGAGTCGACTGGGTGAATTTTAAGTCGAAGATATCGACGATAAGTCAACTGATAAGAGGTCAAAGTGTGGCCATGAGACGACCAACTAGAGATCGAATGAAGGCCGACTGGTAAACCCGACTTGGAGTCGATTGTAATAAAATCCTAGGTTTTGTGGGATTTGTAGCTAATGATATCCATGGATTTGTAATTGTTTTGGGTGCCAATATTTAGGTTTTTACCTGTTGTAAATCCTATAAAGAGGCATGTTGTAACACTGTAAAGGGTAATCTTAGAACTCACTCGTGCAGGTTAATGCATGTGTAAGTGTAGGTTGTTGGTCATGCATGTGTAAGTCGAATTGGCTACATGGTTGTTCTTGTTCAAGAAAGAGGGTATGGTGTCGATTGTGTCTTAGTTGTGGACCAAGGTTATACATGTAACATTTTATTCTTCTTTAATAAGAAAAAAAGAGAGTAGAACACTCAAAGGAATGCTAGTTTTTCTAGTTAAGGGTTTCCAGGGTAAAATCTCAGTGTACTATGTGATTTCTTGTGTCATTTTCATTCTTGATTAAATTCTTATTCTCTTCTGCTAGGATTAGTGTGGAAGTGTCTTTCATTTCCTGATAGACTCCACCAAGGAGAATTACAACCCATAACCATATCCATAGAAAACCTATATTGGAAAATACAACATGTCTAGAAAACCAAGATAATGAAACACAATAGTTGGAATATGGAACATATTTTGAAGAATTATCAAAACCCTTTCTTTGGGGAATCAAGGAATGAGATAGAATAAAAAATAAATCCATTAAGGAAGTAATAGGGAGTATGAAAAAAACACAAATGGACATGTCACAAGTACCATTATTCAATGGATCCACATATGGAGAAGATCAAATATTTATTACTGAATCACTATGGAAAGTATTTGACAAATTTAATTCATAAAAGAATGGGTGATTATGAAAGGATCACTAATGGGACTAGTGTTAACATGATATTGAAAGTGTCAAAAGAAAAAAAATTCAATGCATGGCCCGAAGTGGTAATTTTTTTTATAGATGTGTATGGATACCCAGATGAAAAACCATAAACATTTGCAAAACTTAGGGAAATCTTATATATGAAAGGGGAAATGGATTCCTATGATGATTCTTTACTTAGATCGGTTTATCATATGTTTTATCAATAATATGTGCACATGTAAGGACATGCAACCCAGGGTGTTATATGGATGTGGTAGGTGAAACAACTTAGATCAAAGGAGAAGAACTCAATGAAAATATAAATACAAATAAATAGAGGAAGAACATGATTGTTATGGAAATATTCCCTTGTGGACATGTGAACTTTCCCTTGGATTATAGACCGATCTACCAAGACATAAAATCACATTTGGACACTACCATTCTTATAGATTCATTTGATCCATCAAAAAAAAGAGAAGGAGGGGAAGTGTTGTGTACCTCATTTACAACGTTTGTCCGAGCTTAAAATAATACCCACAATGGACATCAAGGAAAAAATGACTATCTCCTACTCTAATGGATTAGAAAAAATCAATCGATCTATGAAAATTAAGACAAGCATATACAAGAACATGTAAACACATACTTGAAGGAAATAGGCCAAGTATATTAATGCGAACTTCAAAAGGAAACTTAGAATCTTCATATGATGTTGCAACAACCTCTCCAAGTCCTCCTCGTCCAACCCTTGCTCAATAGATCCACAATCAAAATAACAATTCTTTGCCTATTTCTCCTCCTTTTCACCCATGAAATGACTCCATTCATAGGCTTTGAGAGGCTCAACTACCTTAGGTATATTTGGAATCAATTGAGGATATGGATCCAATAGTTGTGATATCTTCCTTATATGCAACCCTGCAGTTAGATTCGATCCAAACTAACCCAATCCATTCGTAGATGTCTTTAGAGGAAAGTGGGATTTC
Organism: Picea sitchensis; assembly: GCA_010110895.2. Classification (NCBI taxonomy): domain Eukaryota; kingdom Viridiplantae; phylum Streptophyta; class Pinopsida; order Pinales; family Pinaceae; genus Picea; species Picea sitchensis. Next base: position 102,302 of record SNQJ01S0028358.1, read on the forward strand.
CTCCAAGATTCCCTCAACCAACTCATTGCTCCCTTAAAGTGGACAACATAGCACTTCAAAACTCCCCCTGAGATGGACAAGGAGCGCTAGATCTCCCTATGTATGAGAATGGGAGCACTGATCTTCCAAAAAGTCACCAAGATGAGTAAATATCTAGTAAAAATACTTTTTTCGATTTTCAGATGATGGGGATTCTTATTCTAACATGTTTTAGGGGTTGTAGCAAGTGTTTTCATGGTATCATTTGAGATGAAACACTTAGGAAAAGAGAATGTGATACCTATGACACTTGTGAAAATAAAAGTGTGATACTTGTGACACTTACGACACTTGCGATACTGTCGAAGTGAGTAATTTTTATGTGTAACATATTTCCCCCCAAAGTGTGAAATCAGAAGAGGAATGTTGATGGCTGAAACACTTTGCAAATACTTTGAAGCAAGGGTATGGAGTTGGAGAACCTTGTAGAAGTTGTAGACAACCACTAAACAATGTTAATATGTGTTCCATCCCCGAGGTAGGCATACCTATGCTTGGAATAAAAATGACTCAAAGAATGACCGCTAATAAATACATTGTGGATCCATGATGATATTGACTAAGGATATGGCCACCAAAGATACAATGTGGATCCATCCCTCTATGACCTGACTCGATCATAGCCATGAAATAATACACAATGGAGATACAATGTGATAAGAACATAGCCACAAACCAATACAAAGTGGATCTATATTAAAACATATATATCATTCGGATAATTTCCATTGAAAACTTGGTAAAGTGTATATGCAGATGAATACTCAACCCAGAGTCTTTGTCCTGATCCTATAACAGTACAATTATTTCCATGTGAATATATTATTTGATGTTGAACATGACATAAACCACTTGATTACTGATCGTTGAGGTATACCATTAACAAGTGAGAGATAAATCACCATTGATGTCGATGACTTTCAAGGTACTTTAAAGTAAAATCCAACGAATGTGAATAATGAGTTGAAGTCGAACATTCATGGAATCAATCGGTCAGGGGTCATTAATTCATACCCACTGTCGAATGTGAGGATGCCTTCCATTGAGGTATGCAAGTACTAAGGTACTGATGTGTTCCTAAGTCTATTTCTAGGATAATTTGTTGAATTCGACATGAAAAAACTCGTTGAAGGAGGGCATCGATGTATCCCTCATTAATTGACATGAAAATCGTCACAAGAAAGTGATAATATATAGTAGATAAAAATGGAACGACATGGGTATGGGAACTGGTAACATGTAGATGGATGAGTTTTGAGGTGAAGACTTCCCTTGAACACTAAGGCACGACATAAGACTTCGAAGAATAGACTTAGAGTGGAACAAAACATAACAAAACGAGTGTTGGGGAATTCTTTGGATGGGCCAAAGGAGAAAAAATACTCGTAGGATTGGTTCAGTGCGAAGGCTAATGGATTATCCAAGTGTATGGTGAGGTGAAAACAAGTTCCATGTTTAAGGGAGACCATAAGAGATTCCTTAAAACATCTGAAGAAACTTGACCCACTTCCTTCAATTTCCCCCCCATCCAGATATTTTCTATCACTAAACTGGAAGGAAGCACCAATGCACACATTGCTTCCAAATCTTAGATATCATATGATATTAAGTGCTTGGAGCCCATGATTTTTAACTGGAGTGCAAGGTTCTTGAGAAACATCAAAGAGAAAATCTCCAAGTGTAGAATAGGCAAACATAATAAATTTGGATACAAATATTTCTTGGTTTCATTCTTTCTAGAGAGAGTACCACAGATGCAACCACAAGTTGTATTGATAGCACGCCCCACATCCAAGCCCCAAAAGGAGAGGTGGACGAGTCTCTCGCCTCAGTTGGGGAATGAACCATCAACCTTATGTTTTAGTGCTGACTTCTTCGCATGGCGGAGAATAAATCTCATAGTTGTAGAGGATTTCCCTCATGCTAGAGTTGAATTTAGGGGAAACACAGATTTAATGCTCCCCGAAGAGGCACAGTTGGATGTGTCAGGTAAAAACAAAAGATCATGACCTTGCAACAAGTTGAATTTAGGGGAAACACAGATTTAATGCTCCCCGAAGAGGTAATAGCTTGGATGTGTCGTAAAACAAAAGATCAAGGACCTTTGTAACAATGTTTATATATATATATATATATATATATATATATATATATATATATATATATATATATATATTGTATAATTTTTTTTTTTTTTTTGTATAATGAGGGATATAAATCATTTTTTTTTTCATCATGCAAAAAGAGGCATGTCATGTTCGGTGGGGATGCCAACATTAGGACGTCATGGTGAAACTCAGGTAGCAACGAAGGTTGGTGTCAGAGTAGGAGGAATTTTTGAGGTGGAGAGTAACCTTCGTGGGTTGACCATGGGTTTTACTTCCATGGGGATACATGATGTACCCTTTCATATTCAGAGGAACACAGTTTGGGTGCCTGAAGGCCTCAGTCATCTATTGGGATGAGTGGCTAGAGAAGTTGTGTGCTATGCTAAGAACAATGTAGTGCAAGAAGATGAGTAGAGTCTCCTGACACATTAGTATTTTATTATTATGCCATGAGAATAATCACCCACATTTTTTCCCTTCTATGTACCTTTTGGATGATGTATTTTGACACACTTTTACTAATTTATATACAAACATATATATATGAGGTTTTCCAAGGCTACTTATGTTTTTCAAATGATGTGATGTTTTTATTTACATTCTTTATGTTTTGAATCCTTATCTATGTGTAATGTACCAATCCAACTTATAATTTTCTAACGATTCTGTAGTTGTATTAAGTTCTCTCAATATATGTCTATATTCTAAAAATTCAAAAGATATTTTGAGACGATGAACCCTTAGATGGAGACGTATAAAAAATGGATTACGAACATTATATTCACGATTTAGTTGACGGACCACGAGTTGAGAATTGATGTTGATAATAAATTGAGATATACCTAAAGAAGAAACATCGATTAAAAGTCCAATGATGACATGATATTCTGCAACATTATTGGTTGCAGATCTGAGGAAAATTCCTCTTGAACTCACTAACTCGCTAGAGTGGTAGATGACCCAAGTTTCAGAAGTAATGTTTTGGGTATGTCAACTAGCACCATTCGAAAATACAAATATATAGGAAAGGATGATGACATCTGCACATTCAAGTACAAAGAAAAGTATAAGAAACTTTAAAGAATAGGGAAAAACTCGTGCACACAAAAGCAAAGACATATCAAACCAAAAATATATAGTACAATAATTTACAAAGAAAAAATGCAAAATATTCTATGCATAGTACTTCTTTAGGTAAATCCCATTTAGAGGTTCACCAAAAGATAATCCATCATAATCCACTAACTCATAGGTGCCTCTCTGTAGCACATGATTCACGGTGTGTGACCCATGTCACATAGGTTCTAACTTACCTGCACCAAGTTTGTCATGATATTGGTTATAGACCAGGACCATATCTCCTTATGTGAAAGCACAAGGTTGAACAAACTTATTGTATTGATTATTGATGCATTTTTTATATGTCTTGTTAATGAGAGAAACATCATGATGGGTTTCATCCAACTTCGTTAGATATAAACATTGTTCTTCTTCAAAAGAAGTATGGGGTAGGAGTTATACTATTAATTTCAATGATGGAATCTCACATTCAATCGACAATACTACTTCCAAGCCATAAACCAACTGAAAGGGTGTAAATCCGGTGGTGGTTTTAACTGAAGTTTAATAAGTCCAGAGTGTAGAGAAGAGATGCAAATGCCAAGAGGTTTTGTTCACCCCCACCATGCATTCAAGCATGGTCTTCGGGACTTTATTTATTTCTTTAAATTTTCCATTTTCCTGAGGATAGTAAGGGGATGGATTTTCATGACGAAAACCCAACTTAGTGCACAATTCACCCATCATCTACTTTTGGAAATGGGATCCATGATTGGTTACAATAGCTTGTGGGACTTTGAAGTGAGCGATGATGTGATTGAAAATGAAAAGTGTTGCAGTTTGACCATCGTTAAGAAATGTAGGCATAGCCTCAACCCATTTAGTGAAATAATCGACTCCGACGATAATATAACCATGCCCCCTGACTGAGGTAGGATTACATTACATGAAATCAATATCCCATTTTGCAAAGGGGACGATGGAGACAATTGGATGGAGTGGAGATGGGTGGGTACATGCTTTCTTCTTAAATATCTGAAAGGGTGGGAATATTTTGATGACCTCAATGCAATATTTAAATATGGAAGGCCAGAAATAACCGACATGTAAGATTTTTTGGGTTGTAGCCATCCCAGAAAGATGACTGCCACAAGATCCAAGGTGAAATTCATTTAAAACTTTCTCAACCTCTTCATGGGTTAAGCAACGTCGTATAATAGTATCGATACTGCGATTATGCAAAGTGTCTCTAACGATAAAGTAGTGCTTTGAATGGTGTCTAATGCGACGTCATTCATCACATGAAATGTCTGGCTGGAAGCGTTGGGTCTGGAGATAGAGAAGAATGTATCCATACCATGGATCAAATTTAATAATGAGGAACACTAACTCATTGGGAAGGGAATCACTGGGCTCAATATTCTCATTAGTATGGGGAAGATCACAAATTAATTCCTAAAAAACCAACGATGTTTTAGCTTTGGATTTGACAAACTCGAGATTGAATTCTTGGAGAAGGACGATCCGTTTGGAATATTTTACCCCAAGTACTTGATGAGTCAATATGTGATACATGGGGTTCGAGTCATCAATGACTGTGGTAGTGAAAATAAAAATATAGTGGCGAAACCTTTGGACAATAATGACTGTTGCCAAAGCCAACTTTTCAACATGTGAAGAATGGATTTCAGGACCTGAAAGGCTCTTACTTAAATAGTAGATCACATGTTTGATGCCATCATCATCCTATTGTACTAACACCATGGCAATAGTGAGAGCACAGACAACCAAATAAAGGATGTAATCTTTCTCATAGTTGGGGGATATAACAATGGTGTATTCATTATAGCATGCTTGATATCATCAAATGAGCGTTGAGCAGTTGCATCCCAGATAAAATGGGAATCTTCCTGCAATAATCTCATGAATCCTTTATTAATTTCGGCATAATTGCATATAAAATGATGAAGAAAATTTTCCTTCCCTTGCAAACTTTGAATTTGGGTAAGATTGTTGGGAGGAGGTAAAGAGAGAATAACTTTGACTTTTAAGGGATCCACCCTAATCCAATCTTTGGACACTACAAAGCCGAGGAGTCTCCTGGATTCAATAGAAAAAATGAATTTATGGGGATTCAAATGTATTTTGTAATATCTACATCTAAGAAATATTTCCCTTAGATGACCAATATGATCCTGTTAATGAGTCGAGTGAACTGGAAAGTCATCGATATAGGGTTCAACAATATGTTTGATGTCATGGAAATCATACGACATAGCCCACTAAAACATGGCTCCAACATTTTTAAGGCCAAAAGCTAATTTCCGATAGACGAAAGTCCCCCATGGGCAGATGAAGGCTATTTTGTGTTGATCATTAGGAAAAATATTGATCTGATTATAGCCAGAAAATCCATCCATAAAAGAGAAAATGACACTTTCGACGCAATTATCAATAATTTGGTTGATAAAGGGCATAGGGTAATTGTCCTTCGAACAAGCCTTATTTGGATACCTATAATCGACATAAACATGAATTGTCCCTTATTTCTTGGCGACCAGAACGATGTTTGAAACTCATTCGATCAGAGGTACAAGATGAATAAAACTAGACTTTAGTAACTTTTCTACTTCAGCCTTGATTGTTGCAGTTTTCCTGGGATGAACTGGATGAAGTTTTTGTCTTACAGGTTTAAATCCAAGGTAAGTTTTCATTTCATGAACAACGATTGAAGGATCAATCCCTGGAATTTCTTCATATCTCCAGGAGAAGATGTCCCAAAATTCTTTAAACAAGGTAGTGTAAGTTTCAATCTCTTCAGTTGAATAATTGGCACCTAGTTGTATGTTTTCCACAATACCTTCTTTTGTGGATATGTCAACACTGATTGTTTGAGATATATTTCCCAAATTTCCCTCAGAGATTGTATCCTAACTGAGTATCAGATATTGGGGAGAGTCAACGATATCAATGGGAAATATAGATGAAATATCTTTCTTAATTTCATCCAAACTGGGAAGAAAGGATGAACAATGGTGGTTGTCATCCCATGGTTCCTCTTCGATACTAATCATTTCCATAATGGATTCATCAGATAGAAAAATATATATGATGTAATAGAAAGTGGAGGATAGGGAATCTAACCAATATGGAAGTGAATATGAATTAGATGCTATCATATGTTGGTCATTGGGTGAAGGAGAGGCAGATTGAATGGACTTGTACTTGGCCTCTACATGACTAAGTGGGATAGTGTCACCTAGTGAATCGAATTCTAAGGGACTAGGTACGATCCATGGATCATATGATTCGAGGGGCTGATGTACCATAGTCAAAATCATATTAGCCATTACAATATGTTGTGTAGTTGGAGGGAGAGGAGTGGGGAAAGTTCCCATGAGCGAAAAATATTTCAGTAGGCCTAACCCTACACTTTCATAAGTAATATTTGAATCCCCCAATAATGGAATATTGTTGGATTATTGAGTGCGAGAATCAAAGGTGCGGTAATCTAACTGATCGATGGTCATTATTTTTCCTTGATGAGGAAATTGGACACATCGAAAGACTGATGAAGCGATAATAGTCATAGCATAAAACATGTTGGTTGTGGAGCTTGATTATCTTCCTAATTCACAGGTCTTTGTTTTCAGCCATTTTTATACCCCATGAATATTGTACACCCCTCCACACATGGGGTTTCCCCCCTTGCAGGGTCCGGGGGCCAACGGGGGTTTAGGAGTGAAGCCTCTAAAGGAAACATTTCCTTGTAAAATATTGTAATTTCATATTCAATCTGGACCATTCATTATAAGGTCGCAGATCTGACGGTAGAAGTTATTTTAGGGGTTTTTTCCCTAGAAGGAAACCCTCTTTTATGAGGGAATTGTATTGTGGTTGTGCATGTGTGTGATTATTGTATTATGAGAGAGGATACTATGAGAGAAATAAAATGAAGTTACAGTGGGTGTGCTATAGGTTGTATCCCTTCATTTTGTTGGATAATAAAAAGGAAGGACCTGGAAATTTCTCTGGTGGACGTAGCCCACTCTATTTGAACCACGTATATCTATGTCTCTATTGTATTGTGTATCTTCTGTGTTTTATTTCTCCATTTTTTTAATTTTATTGCTCCACGATACTGTTTTTCTATCAACTAGTATCAGAGTGAAAGGTAATTCATTGGAAAAGAGGGTTCCTAGTTCGAGTGAGAGCAATGGAAGGAGATGGAAATTTTAGGGTCGAGAAATTTAATGGAAAAAACTACTAGTTATGGAAGATGCATATGGAATATTATTTATATTAGAAAGATCTATTCCTACCATTGGATGGAATAGAAAAGAAGCCGATGACCATGAAGGATGAATAATGGGAAGTTCTTGACATAAATGCACTAGGAACGATACGACTGAGCTTGGAAACATCGATGACTTTCAATGTTTTAAAAGAAAATAAAACAAAGGAGTTGATGGACGCATTGGCTAAAATGTATGAAAACCCTCAACATCCAATAAGTTATTTCAAATGAATATATTATTTAATATGAAAATTTCATAAGGTGGGTCTGTTGTATCTCATTTAAATGAATTTAATACAGTTACTAATTAGCTAAGTTCTGTAAAAGTGGACTTTGATGATGAGGCCAAGGATATTCTAATATTGTGCTCATTACTAGAAAGATGGAATGGCTTGGTCATGGCTATAAGTAACTCTGTCTCTGGTTCAAACACTCTAAAATTTTATGATGTTGTTGGTGTTATCCTTAGCGAGGAAATGAGACGAGAAAACACAAGTGAGACATCAGGTAATGTGTTAAACATTGAGAACAAGGGAAGACAAAAGGATAGAGGAAAGAGATCAGGGAATCATAGGAATTATAGGAAGGGTATATCCAAATCCAGACTAGGAAAAATAGAGTGTTGGAATTTTGGGAAGAAAGGACATTTGAATAAAGATTGCAGAGCTCCGAAGAAACAAAGAGATGGAAAGCAGTAGAAAATCAAGAAGAAAATGTAACAACTAATGTGTTACAAGATGCTTTGATTATTTATGTAGATAATGTTTCTGAGTCTTTGGTAGTATATTCAGGGGATTCATTTCATTCCAAACCCCTTAGGAAACATTTTATAGATTATGTTCAAGGTGATTTTGGACAAGTTCATTTGGGTGATGATGCACCATGCAAAATTGTTGGAATGGGAAAGATACAAATACAGAAAAAGAATGGAAATCAATGGTTGTTGAAAGAGGTAAGACATGTAACACATCTAAGGAAAAGTATTATTTCATCAAGGCAGTTGGTAAGTGAAGGTGGTATATCTATATTTACAGATAAGGTGTGGAAGGTCACCAAGGGATCACTAGTGATAGTAAAAGGAGAGAAGGTAGGTACATTGTATTTATGTACTGGTGTTGGGGCTCAGAAATGTCCTATTCTCATCCACCTTTCCCTTCATCATTCTTCACATTTCATTGCCCCATTAACCTTTCACGATATCATTTCCATAAATATACTTTGGTTTCACCTTATTGTTCTCCACTTTATTCATTTTAGTATTAAAAGGTAATTTGTGATTAAATGTTAGAAAATTGACATGTTTTCATATATATCTCAAATATGTGTGAGTTTGTAATGTGTAGGAATATGTGAAGGATTAATTCAAAGGAATTCTTGAATACTTCCTCCACCATTTCAATATTTGAGGATATAATTCAAGCCCATTCCAAGGAGAAGATCATGGAGATTTGGTTGGAATATTTTATCTAAGATATATGAGAGATGTGTGTGAGGATTTAAAGGGATTATATTTTATAATAATGGGAAATAGGTTGAGAGAAAAGTGGATCTGTAATAATGAGATGGTTATCTTATCTTCAAGGCTCTCATGTATAAAA
>SNQJ01S0028359.1:37651-51159 GCA_010110895.2 Picea sitchensis
CCAAAGTCTCCATCAATTCCGAGTTGCCAATAGACCACCGTGTGTTCGTTGTTACATGAGTGGGCGATTTTGTATTTAAGTTGAAACTTGTGTTTAAACCACGGGGGGTTGGGCCGGGGCTTAGCCCTGACCCCGGTTTCTTTATGTACATATGACCACACTTTACAGCATGGGCGCGGTTACAATGGTTGGCACATGGTTTAAATTATGGTTTTAAACGGTTAAGTATAAAGCCACGGCCATATGCCTTTAATATGATGTGACCGAGAGCTAGAGGGGTGGCCCGCGTAGCCCAAGGGGCTAGCGCGTGGCCACATGGACCTCCATGTGACCGTTTGAAGGGGGCGCGCGCCCAACAAAGAGGGGATAAAGCCCAATATAACTATTTTATAGTTATAAAGTGGGTTTTCAACCACTTTTCATTAATTTAAATGTTTTTAACTCCTTTTTTTTAATGTAATTGGGGGTTATTGGGCTTTTTTTTAGAGCCTAACTTCTTGGAGGAAGTTGGAGATGGGAAACTACTTTCCCACTATTTAACCAAGGCCATGTTGAGGCCATTTGGGGAGCATTTTGGAAGCTTTTGGAGCTTTTTGACGGTTTTGGAGAGCAGAGATGCTGAGACAAAGCCAGGTCTAAGACAGTTTGAGGCAGGGAAGCTGTTGAGGAGGAGATGTTGTTGGACGATTTCTGAGAGCTCGGGACATCCGTTTCAGGTGCCGTAAGTTGTGCAAGATTCTAGAGATCTGGGCGAACATGATCAGATCAGTCTGGAAGCCATTCGGCATTGTAAAGATGTACTAATAAGCTTTCGAACAGAAATAAAGAAGCTTCCCTCATAGAGAAAAGGCCCGGAGATGTAGGCAAAGTTGTCGAACTCCGTTATCAAACTTGTGCATTATGGTTTGTTGTTTTTTTTCATTGTCTTTCAGATCTGAAAATATGTTAATGGCTGTATAATTCATTTCTTTTCTCGCTCTTTCGTTAAGTTTCCCAATGATCAATTAATGCATGCGAATAAAACTCAGCCATAGTCATTCGAAAAATCTTGACGGATCATATGGTGATAACACCATTGAAGAATTGCAATCCAACAAGAACATGTATACCAATTTCAATCATCATTTGAACTAGAATAGCTATGTCAATAAAATAATGTTTGGTTTTTGGAAAGCTTATTGTTTGAAATTGAATTTAGAAATGATGGGCTAAAATAATGATTGGTTCTTGGAAAGCTTATTGTTATTTTGAAAAATTTAGAAATGATGGGCTAAAATAATGATTGGTTCTTGGAAAGCTTATTGTTACTTTAAAATTGAATTTGGAAATGATGGGGATAAGAAAATATTAATTTTTAAAATTTTAGTTATTTTATAATTTTTAGTGTGTAAGGTTTGTACGTATAATATCCAATATCCTTTTAAAAGTTGAAAAAAAATTGAACAAATTTAAAATTGTTTTATAACTTATAATATTCAAATTAGATGTGAGATCTCTTACCCTATTTTCTTCATTGATATTGGATATTTTTCCATAAAATTCAAATCCATGATTAGATATTTATATTATAAATACAAATTACTAAATTTGAATGAAAGTATGCTTCTTGTTATTGCTTCTAGTATGACTCGTAGCTACTATAGATTTAAAATGGTTACACACAAAAGTTTGAGTCACTACTTATCTCTTTAAACATAAAAATAGACAATAAAATTAATAATATTAACAATATTGAATATTACATCTCTAGGAAGGTTAACAAGAAGGCCAAAAGGAAAATAACTTTATTAATAAGAGGAAGTTAAAGTTTTATAAATATTTTATAAACTTTAATTTGGTTATGAAACAATTTTCACACATTATAAGTTTAAAAACAAATTAAATATTGTCAAAATTAGAACCAATACTCATAACCTCCATGGTGAAATTTGTTATTGGACTAATCCCATGGGAGGAGTGAATTTGTAAAATTATGAGACAAAGGAATTCGAGGTTTAACTTTTTTTCTTTTCATCTCATCCTATCCTTAATAATATAAAACATAATTTTATCCAATTTTGTAACTTAGTTACTTTCCAAAACCCTCATTTACAAAAAAAATAATATGGATACTTTAATTTCTACCATATTTAAATGATGATGATTAACATCCATTGAGACCAAAATTAGTCTATTGGAATTTAAGAAAGTAAGGGATGACTTTGATTTATATAGAATTTTATTTATGTGCTCGAAAAACATCAAGATAAGCATTCCAAGATTACCTTATTTTTGTTGATTTAGAAGGTTAGAAATGTTAGTAGTGTGACAAATCTTTTGAAATTGAAATATGATTTGAGTATATGTCGAATATTTTAGGAGAAAGTATTTTTCATCTTCAACCATCTTGGTGTCACAAAAATGACAAATTCTTTCATGTGATCCAATACTCAATTTCATTATGAAACTTGTATGGATTTGTTTTTACTTTAGCAATGTTGATTTTCTTCTTTACACTAATTAAAATAGAAACATTATAAAAAACAATTAATTAAATCCTATTTATCCATTCAATAAATGTGTGTAAATAATGTTAGAAAATCATAAACATAACATTGTCATCATTATCCTATAATAAAACTAAATTAAAAAAACAAACAATTTTAAATTATTATTTATGCAAATATTATTAATATAATATTTTTAAAATAACATTTTATTACATGAAAGAGATATGTACAATTGAAATGTCTTTTTCCTCATGTTAGAGGGTATTTTTATTTTATTAATATGAAACTAAAATAAAAATATTTATCTTAATTAATATAAACGTATGATTAATGTAACCTTTCGAAAAATACACCCAATGTTGAGCGTATAAGTAGGAATATCGATTCAGTATTTACTTGTCATTTTCAAGATTGGACATTAAGCTATTTTATTGCATGCTTGTGATAAATGACCCAAGCTAAGAAATAATTGGTTGCATTCCTAAGGACTCGTATAAAAAATGTACAGGGAAAGTGAAATTATGAGAGTCCTTTGATATATACAGAAAGTGAAAGTATCGATGGCAATGTCATTTGATATCTATAGAAAAAGTTAGGTGATTGATGGCTTGGCTTGCATGTATGAATAACTATCAAATTTATTAGTCCTTTTTGAAGGTCAGGATTTTAGTGTTTATTTCAGCGTTGATTTGATATTAGTTTGCTTTTGATTATAGTTATTTTTTTTTTCTTTCCAAAGGAGTATATAGGAGAAATTAAATATTTTTAATTTATAATATTTGAATTATTTTTTATCCAACATGTAATTGGTTATCAACTTCGAATTCTTATTGCAAGTTATGATTCAATGTATTTTTTCAATCTTCTATTAACCTAAGTTTTGAGAGTCTATTATAACTTGACTAAAACTATGACACAATGCATATTTTACCAACTTAGATAATCTTAATGCAATTGGCTATCAACTTCGAACTCATTATATCAAGTGTAAAACCCAAAAGCCACCTATGGTAGGTCCATAAATAGACTCACAATCGACTTTGTTCCTCACCACCTTTCATAAATGTACATTATCTTTGTCATTCACTGCTTCACCACCTTCCAAAGATGCACAATCTGCTAATGTCCTTGGGGAGCTCCACCTATGTCCGAGATTTAATCTAATCTCACAAATGATCATTCTGCTACCACTGCCCACCGCCTCTCCACTCCACCGCCTTGACAACACCTCATCACAATATGGTCTCAACAATCAAATTTTTGGCCTCAACAATCAAATTTTCATATTACTTAGCTGGAGCAACAAATCAAGAAGATTTCTTCAACACTTGAGACCTCCTCCCACTAGAGGCCTCCTTCTCCTGCTCCAAACTACATTACCAAAATATTCATTACGAAACTCTCCTACTCTAGACTGTATTTTTGTTAGATGGAGAGGCCTCCTTCTTCTGCTCTTGATTGCATTACGAAATTCTCCTGCTCCAGACTGCATTTGTTAAGAAATGGTAAACTCTTTGTTATACTATTTAGACAATTAAAAAAGAACAACAAACTAAATCGAAACCCAATTCTATGGAGAGCTTGTATCCTACAGTAATTGATACCAATCCGGACCGTGACTCTATTTTCTCAGAGCCCATAAAGAAAATCTCTCTGTACCTAGATATTCATTCTGAACAGTACCACCCAACAATATCTTTATATCCCATTATGCATATGAATGATCTAGTAGAGAACCCAACTCGTTTTCTCATCATAAACCCAAGGAAAAGTTGTGCGGGGCAACATGCATGAAGGGTACAGACTGTATCCTGAAACCTCAAATGAAATAAACATGGAAGAGTGTAATGTTGAATCTCATTCACCAAGTGCCCCCCATGAAGCCACATAGGAGATTTTGATCAGAATCTCAGGAGCTCTAGTTCATTTGATAGATAAACATGATAGTATGGAGTTGGCTAGTGGTGATTTCATTCTTGTGAGATTGGTTCAAGGAGGCAATGTTGTTGCAGTATTTTCTAGGGTTGGGGACGATATTCAGTGGCCATTAGCCAAGGATGAAGCAGTTGTCAAGCTTGATGCTTGTCATTATTTCTTCTCTCTTAGTGTACCCAATGAAGCATTTGAGGGGGATTCCAGTGATGAGGATAACTCGAACTTAGCAACATCATCTAATATTACAGAGAACATACTCAACTACAGTGTGACTTTTGTAGCCCGTGGTCAGGCTATTGCTCTGCAAGAGCCGGATAAGCATCTAGAGAAGTATAGTTCTTTTTCACATCATAAAGTTTCACATATCTCTAGTGGGTCTCTTCCTGGATCAAGTGTGTTGGATGACAATCTGGCTTGAGAGACTACTCCGACTAAGCTTAGTTTTGATGAGAAAAAAACAGTTGATTGAGGAGAGATTTGTTGCTTATTGGACAACATTGGCACCCAATGTTGAGGATTACAACAACAGTGTTGCGCGTGCCATCATCGTAGGCTTAGGGTAGTTAATCAAGGGAACTTTGTGGTGTGGGGATGTTACTGTTGAGAAACTAAGATGGGGGAATGGTTTCTTAAAGAAAAGGCTTCAACCCAATGAGAATGCCAGTGAGATTTCTCCTGAAGAAATGAGAAGGATGAAAAGGTAGAGTTCAATTTTTTAGATAAGGTATTTGTTTTTAATTAGTTATATTTCATTTTGACAAGTCTCAAGTCTGCACTTCAGGGTAGAGCTAATTCGATGGTAAGATATTTGTTATACTACTTAGACAATTGAAAAAAATATTTGTTTAAAAAAGTATATAAAAATTTCAATTCATGATTGTACTTCAAGGTAGAGTTGATCTGATGTTAAAAATTCCGATTCAAGATTGCACTTCAGGGTACAGCTAATCTAATGTTCATATGGTTGATCTGTATACAAAATCCCCCCATATGAGTTAATGGATAAATTGAATCTAAACACGGGGAGATACAAAAATGTATGTTTATACCTTTCATGTTTGCAAGAAAATCCTCGGCAGAAATGTATGCTTTCTTCAAATATTTTCTTGAGAGTTGTTCCCAATTCAGATACCTTGTTGAAAAGTAGAGATTCACAAAATTGTTTGCCTATTCTCTTCACAAAAATACTCTAGCATGAGTGCAACTACCAGATTCCCATGTTGAGCAACAACCTGACCATGGGCTGCAAAAGTCACATCGTAGTTGAGTATGTTCTCTTGCAGAGCAGCAGGCTAACCTTCCTTTGAAGCTTCCAGAGCTTGCCATATATAGTGAATAAATTGTCTCCAAAGACGTCAAAGAAGACAAAATTGAAATAACAACCCTTAGGGAAATTGGAGAACTCAGTTTTCAGAATGTACTCTACATTTTCCAGACTACATGTCACGACTTCAAACAAAGATTTGCTTCCCCATGGGCATTTCATCTTGATTGTTGGTGCTGCAATTAGGTCCTTTCATTGCAACGTAGTCGCCATGCAACCAATAAAGGCCCCATCCAGTCAGCTGGCCATCGTGGCTCCATTCATGCATCGACTTTAATACAAATATTCTTTGTAAAGTGAAGATAATAACGTGTATCTCTTACTAATACTTTTACTTGTCATGCGTTTCTACAAGCTACCACCTGTTTGCACATTTGTCTAAAAAAGTGAATTTTCCCAATCAATTTCTTAGACCTAGTTCGTCTGACCCCAAAAAAATGAAATCTTATTTTTAATAAATAATGGAAAATGAAGCAGTTTTGGAACTGGAGCAAACTCCACTTCCCTGGGCCAAACCAGAGGCTCTCTCTATTTCAAGTGGGAAACACATATATAAATATTGGTGAAAGCTTTAATGACTCTTCAAGTAGTGATGAAAGTTGTAGTTCAAAGTTTATAACTTCCCTTACATTTCCAGTGTTCATTGTACATCCATTTATTCATCCCATTCCATCAACACTTTGCAACCACCATTGCTATAGTTGTTTGCAAACACCACCGTGATAACTATCGTGAAGGGGATTTAAATACTAATTCTATGTACAATAAAGCAGTGTTGTAGGCAGGCTCCTTTATAAAGAAAGAGAGTCGTAGGAAGGCTCGATAGAGGGAGACTGGTAGGGTTATACAACCATGTGTTTTTACCCCACAACGAAAAAGAGATATATTATAGGGAAAACGACATAGGCACTAGAGTTTTGCTCCACCGGAAAGGCTGGTTGGTAACAAGTACTAACATGAAATGCAAGTAGGCATCTTCCTAGAAATGAATTCAGAATTTTCGTACTGCTACGCGCCTAGGCACCTGAATCCGAAAGTAAAGAGATTTTCAAGCTTGCTCGAAGTAGGAAGGTCTCCTATGGAAATGAGAGGGAATTTTGCATAATGAAATGAATCCAATTAGATCAAAGAACACGCCACGGAAGCAATGAACTAAAATTCGATCATTACCGAGAAAACACTCATTATTTCAACAAGCCAAGGAGAAGTAAGGCCTAGTTCTAATGTCTTGGGTTGGGTTTAAAATAACTACAGTCAGTCCTGTTGATATTATGGTAGCTTCGAGAGGTATGGACCTCTATTGTGACCTATGACGAGATTAGAATATTCCGGAAGGAAGCAAAGAAATGAATGTAACCCTAAACGAGATGTCGGCTGAAGAAAGATAAATAATATGAATTAATTAGTACCCAGAAGGAGAAGTCGGCACAGGCAAGTCTGCCAGAAATACTATAAATACAGGGTGCTAGTCTCTCATTTGTCACATTCACATAATTGCAAAAGTCACTTGTGCGCACTGCAGTCTGTCAGTTTTGTGCGCAAGTTCTGGGGAAGGTGTTGCGCCAGTTTCTGGGTTGGACTATCTTATCAGCTTTGGTTACTTTCTTGCTTGGTGCATTAGCCTTGCTTGGCTATTGATTGCTACCAGGATTCTTCTCTGTCAAGGTCAAGGTGCTCGGAGAGTGGCTTCGGCCTATGGTTGGGTGACAAAGGTATTGTTAATGGTAAAACGAGCACAATCCTTAATATTCTAACAGGATATGGGCCCACACCTCCTTCATTCAATCTAAACGCTGGAAGGAAGCATAACCGCTAGGATATTGAGCTCGCTGAGGAATTTCCGCTAGGGTTACTAGCAGAAGAAACTTCCAAGACATTGTCGCTAGGGTTACTAGTAGAAAGAAGTTGCAGAAACCCTAATCTCAGATCTGGCACCTTGTGATGGAGCATCTCGCTCAAAGAGAAGATATTCATATGCACCCTAGTTCAACGCACCTTTTGACTATCTCAGAAGACAGAAACGTCAGAGTTGAATTTTTGGATCAAAGCATGACCAGCTACCAGTCAACTGAAGACATGAGTGAAACGATCAATCTTTTACACTACTCAGCACTCACTGGAATGATTGAAGATGACATGTGGATAATCGATAGTGGAGCTTCTAGGCACATGATGGGAGATCAAGCCAGACTCTCAAACCTAAATGAGAAGAAGACATCGTACAAGGTAGAGCTTGGAGACAAAAGAACTTACCTAGTCGAAGGATTTGGACAAGCCTCCGTCAAGTTGAAATCAAGTAACAATGTTCACTTAAGCAATGTTTTATATGTACCTGGTTTAGAAAAGAATATTGTATCAATATCTTGCCTAGAAGACAAAGGAAACAAAATAACTTTCGTGGATGGAAAAGTATTATCATGGCATAAAGACTCCAGCATAGAGAATGCTAGGGTTATTGGAAGTCGTGAAGGAAATTTGTATAGACTACTAGAAAAAAATGAAGAAGCTCTCGTACATGACAAAGTCGACCCTAATGAACTTTGGAATAGAAGGTACGCTCATATTAATTATCAAGCATTACCCTTTCTTAGAAAAAATGGTTGAAGGAATACCAGAATTGANCATCATAGAGAATGCTAGGGTTATTGGAAGTCGTGAAGGAAATATGTATAGATTACTAGAACAAAATGAAGAAGCTCTCATACATGACAAAGTCAACCCTAATGAGATTTGGCATAGAAGGTATGCTCATATTAATTATCAAGCATTACCTTTTCTCAGAAGAATGTTTGAAGGAATACCATAATTGAAATCTACACATGAAGGAATCTGTAAGGGATGTTCCCTTGGGAAGAATATCAAGAAACCATTCCCAAGCGGCAACAACAGATCTAATACATTCAGATGTTTGTGGTCCGATGCGAGTTAGATCTCTAGGAGGATCTCTTTACTACGTAATCTTCATAGGCGACTATTCAAGAAATACATGGCTATACCTACTAAAGACAAAAGATGAAGTATTCAACAAATTCAAAGAATTCAAAGAAGAGATATAAAACCTCACGAACAAGAAGATCGAGACATTAAGAATAGACAACGGAGGAGAATACACTTCGAAGGAATTCGTTGAATTCTGCAAATCAACAAGGATTAGGAGGGAGGTGACTATTCCTCATAATCCTCAAAAAAATGGTGTAGCAAAAAGTCCTCATTGTATATTGAAGGACATGACACCATAAGAAGCCTTCTCACGTAAGAAACCTAATGTGGAAAACCTAAGAATATTTGGATGTCCCGTTTACTCTCACATTCCCAAGGACAAAAGGAATAAACTTGAACCCTGTGGAAAGAAGGGGATATTCGTGAGATACAATGATTCATCCAAAGCTTATAGAATATATATTCCAAAACAACACAAGATCAAAGTTAGCAGAGATATAACATTCAATGAAAAGATGGCCTTCAAGAAATCCATAGAAGAAACTATTGAAGAAGAAGAGATTGAACAACCTAATGAAGAAAACACAGAAAACGAAAAATGATGAAAATGGACAACCTAATCATCCTATGGAGCCATGCGAAAACATTGATTCAGATATCGTACCCAAGACTAAGAAACGATCATCTTGGCTTGAAGCTACCTTACAATAACCAGAAAGACTCAAGGTTCTATAAGGAACATTCATAAAGAGTAAAAGACCTAAAAGATTCTCAAGTTATGCAACATACATGACGAATATTCTAGATTAAGAACCTACCACATTTGAAGAATCATTTCAAAAGGGACAATGGAAAGAAGCTATGACGGAAGAACAACGATCCATTATGAAAAATGAGGTATGGGAAATCGTCCCTAGAACTAAAGAAAAATCGGTGGTAACTTCAAAATGGGTATACAAGATCAAACATGAAGAAGACGAAAGCATGGATAAATACAAGGCAAGATTCATAGCCAGAGGGTTCTTCCAGAAGGAGGGATAAGATTATGATGAAACTTTTTCTCCGGTGGCTAGATATACTTCCATGAGAGCTATCATATCTCTTGCCGCTTCCATGGGATGTAACTTACATCAGATGGATGTAAAGACATCTTTCCTCAATGGAGCAATTGAAGAAGACGTATATATTGAACAACCTCAAGGGTTTGAGGTACATTCTAGAGACACTCGTATTTGCAGATTAAAGAAATATCTATATGGACTCAAGAAAGCTCCAAGGGCTTGGTATGCCATAATGGACAACTATCTAACGAGACTTGGTTTCTCCAAGAGTCATGCAGATCCAAACCTTTATTATAAAGTCGTGGACAATGAACCTGTAATTCTACTACTAAATGTTGGTGATCTATTCATAACAGGTGAAGAGTGTCTCATCATTTAGTGCAAGAAGGAACTAGCTTCTAAATTTGATATGAAAGATCTAGGTCTCATGCATTATTACTTGGGACGAGAATTATGGCAGAAGCATGGTGAAGTATTCCTTGGGCAAGGAAAGTAAGAAATAAAGATCCTTCAGAAGTTTGGAATGATGGACTGTAAGTCCATGGACACTCCTATGAATGAGGATATAAGAAAAGTAAAAGATCCAGATTCTGATCTAGTAGATCCATATCTATATCGACAACTAATTGGGGCATTGATGTATTTGGTAAATACTCGACCATAAATTTTATTTTCTGTGAATACACGAAGCCAGTTCTTGGTGGAACCGAGACATGAGCACTGGATAGCTGGAAAGCATGTATTAAGATATATTTGTGGGACAATAAACTATGGCTTGAGATATAATGCATTCAGTGATATCCAACTTCATGGATTCACAGACTGAGATTGGGCAGGAAGTGCAGAAGACAGAAAGACACTTCAGGTATGTGTTTAAGCTTGGGCTCTGCTATGATATCTTGGAGCAGTAGGAAACAAAAGTCTGTTTCACTCAGCACAGCAGAAGTAGAGGATATCGCAACATGTGAAGCATGCACATAAGCAATATGGCTAAGGAAGTTAATCTCCAATTTATTTGATCAAATTCCATAATTGACCATAATACATTGTGATAATTAGAGTTGTATAAGATTATTAGAACATTCTGTGTTTCATGAAAGGTCGAAACACATTGAAATCAAATACTAATTTATTCGAGATAAATTCCAATAAGGAGAGGTAAATCTTGAGTATATCCCCACAGATGAGCATACAATAGACATCGTGACAAAACCTCTATCCAGAATAAAGTTTTCATATTTTCGAGAGAAGATGGGGATCATGGAAATAACTCCCTTAGCTGAAAGGGGAGAAATGACTCTCCAGGTTGGGAGGGAGCATTGAAAATATTATTGAAGACATTTATTTTCGAGATTGAAAAATAGCCTAGTTGGGAAGATTCTTTCCTGTTCGGAAAGTGAATTGAGATTTTTGACGGACAATGATTTCCCATTGTGGTTAACATAGGAAATGGTATAGATTTTTGATGTATCATAGACAAGTCTGGCATTTATGTGTGAAAGTTTTAGGGAAGGTGTTGCACGAGTTTATGGGTTGGAATATCTGATCAGCCTTGGTTACTTTATTGCTTGATGCATTAGTCTTTCTCTACTAGTATTTTCTACCAGGATTCTTCTCTTTGTTAAGGTCAAGGTGCTCAGAGGGTGGATTCGGCCTATGGTTGGGTGACAAGGGTATTGTCAATGGTAAAACGAGCACAATCCTTCATATTCTAACAGGTTATGGGCCCACACCTCCTTCATTCAGTCTAAATGTTGGAAGGAAGCATAGCCGCTAGGATATTGAGCTCGCTAANCAGTGATATACAACTTCATGGATTCACAGACTCAGATTGGGCTGGAAGTGCAGAAGACAAAAAGAGCACTTCAGGTATGTGTTTCATCTTGGGCTCCTCTATGATAACTTGGGGCAGTAGGAAACAAAAGTCTGTCGCACTCAACACAGTAGAAGCATAGTATATCGCATCATGTGAAGCATGCACGTAAGCAATATGGCTAAGGAAGTTAATCTCTGATTTATTTGATCAAATTCCAGAATCGACCATAATACATTGTGATAATCAGAGTTGTATAAGATTATCAGAACATCCTGTGTTTGATGAAAGGTCGAAACACAGTGAGATCAAATACTACTTTATTCGAGATAAAGTCCAGGAAGGAGAGGTAAAGCTCGAGTATATCCCCACAGATGAGAAGACAACAAATATCCTGACAAAACCTCTATCCATAATAAAGTTTGCATATTTCCGAGAGAAAATGGGGATCGTGGAAATAACTCCCTTAGCTGAAAGGGAAGAAATGAATCTCCAGGATGGGAGGGAGCACTGGAAATATTATTGAAGACATTTATTTTTGAAATTGAAAAATAGTCCAGCTTGGACAGATTCCTTCCTGTTCGGAAAGTGGATTGAGATTTCTGACGGACAACGATTTCCCATTGTGGTTAACATGGGAAATGGTCCATATTGATGATGTATCATAGACACCGACTTCCCATTGTGGTTAACATGGGGAGTGGTCTAGGGTAGTCTCTCTTCTTGAGGGTTACTCAAGAAGATTGGCCCGCCTCGCTGGACAACGATTTCTCATTGTGGTTAACATGAGGAATGGTTCGTTTTAGAGGTTGATATAGGACAGTCTTTTCCTCTTGTGGTTAACAGAGGAAATGGTTCGGACAGTCATTCTTTAGGGTGTACTCATTCTCTCCAGGTTGCACTTTGTTTAGTGCCGGAGGAATGACCCAGGGTGGGGAATGGTCCAGGTTCAACAATCAGGGACATGCATTCCTTAGGGAAGATTCATTCTCACTAGGCTACACTTTGTTTAGTGTTGGAGGAATGGCCCAGGGTGAGGAATGGTCCAGGCTCAAAAATCAGAAACAATCATTCTTCCTTGTTTGAGAAGAATAGGGCAGATAGCCCATCGTTGATGTTCTACTTTGAGGGCATATATTCTTTCAAATCTCATAGATGTGAGTGAAAGATTGGCCCAGATGATTCAGTTTATATCATAATATTGTTTCTGTGCAGGTTGATATCAGATGATTATTATGTAGAGTTATGCTACTGTGGTGGATATGTTCCACTGTTTGTGACTATGTGTCACATTCTGAGAAGTTGTGTACTACCGTGGATAAACACAGATGTGTTCTATCAGTTAATATTGTACTTGTGTCATGGAGATTATCCAGTTGGATAAATAATGACAATGCTCATGATGCTACCAGTTGAATGGTTTGTTTGTGCTCAAGACCATACCTCCCTAGCTAGGAGGGAGTGTTGATATTATGGTAGCTTCGGGAGGTATGAACCTCTATTGTGACTTATGACAAGATTAGAATATTCTGGAAGGAATCAAAGAAATGAATGTAACCCTAGACGAGATGTCGGTTGAAGAAAGATAAATAATATGAATTAATTAGTACCCAGAAGGAGAAGTCGACCCAGGCGAGTCTGCTAGAAATACTATAAATAAAGGGTGCCAGTCTCTCATTTGTCACATTCACAGAATTGCAGAAGTCACTTGTGCACACTGCAGTGTGGCAGTTTTGTGCGCAAGTTCTAGGGAAGGTGTTGCGCCAGTTTCTGGGTTGGACTATGTGATCAGCTTTGGTTACTTTCTTGTTTGGTGCATTACCCTTGCTTGGCTATTGATTGTTACCAGGATTCTTCTCTATCAAGGTCAAGGTGCTCGAAGGGTGGCTTCGACCTATGGTTGGGTGACATTGGTATTGTCAATGGTAAAACAAGCACAATCCTTA